>PVKA01022099.1:0-37623 GCA_004027165.1 Ctenomys sociabilis
CAGGAAGGACTTGGGGAGGAAGGTGCAGCCCAGGCTCTGCTAGACTACATCTTGATAAGGATACTGAGCATGTGTGTGTGGGGAATGGCCAGTCATATTGCTTCCACACCAGGGTAAATGCCTTCATTTAGGAAAGACATGAGTGTTAAAGTAGGGGATGGAGTGGAGACACAGGGTGGACAGAAAATCAACAACATGCCTTTGCACTGTGGGACACAGGGCCTGGGGTGTCCATGGACATTGTGCATGTCACTTGAGGCTCATGGTGACCCGTTCCGCTCCTCTGGGGTCCTGGCTAGAAAAGCAGCTCAGGCCCCACCACATTTCAGTAATCCAGATGATGCATGGACCCCCCAGATCCCCAGGGCAAGGACACCTCAGTTGTCACTTGATGGAGCAGGAAGGTAACCTGAGCCCACTAGGAGGAGGCATTTACCCTACACCTCTGTTCCCTTCTTGCCTCCATTAGCATCCAATGAGCCTTCTGCACTGAAGGGCTTGGAAAAATGGGAACTGAGCCATCAATTCTGACAGCCCCAGTGGGAGCTGGCCAAGCAAAGAACAGAAGTGGCTTTGACTGTGGGCTATGGGGGCTCCCAGGGGATGCAAGACTACTTCTCCAGGTTTCTTCCCATGTTCTTAGTGTGAGGGAGCTCTGCGATCAGGCCACTTTCCCAAGACTGGGACAAGCGTCAATCTTTCAGGACAGCCCCAGTAGAAACATGAGCTGGGTGTGCAGTTCTGCTGGGGCTGGGAACCATGTGGGATGAAGCTTGAGGCTCTGGGTGCCTTACTTGTTTCTGAGTCTGTGTGGGGCCGGCTGTCAGGGCTCTGGGTAACTATGCCCAGATGTCGCTCATGACTGAAAAGTGAGAACTGACATGATAGAGAAAAGGAAGGTCAAGTACAACACCCAGGCTTTTCTGTCACCCCCTCACTTCCCAGATTTGGACTACAGGGTAATGAAGTCGCTAGGAGGAGAGCCCCACCTACCTGCCATGACTCTGGAAAGCACTCTGCAAATTTAAAGCAACAGCTGTCCAGCATAAGGGATTTTCCTACCAGCTTCCTGCAGCGGGCTCTGTCTTAGGGTCAGCAAACTTCTGCAAAGGGCCCAGATGTGAATGCTTCCAGCTTTGGGTGGACTGTGGGCTGCCTTAGCAACAATGTCTGTCCCCTCTGCCAGCCATTGTACCCTGCACTGTGATGAAACCAGCCTCTGACAGTACACAAATGAGCCAGTGGCTGCATTCCAATAAAACTTTATTTACAGAACTACACCAAAGGCCATAGTCTGCCTACCTCTGCTCTGCATCTGTGACTCTGAAGTCCAGCTGTACAGAATCAAATGAGCTCCTGTGTCACACAAGTTCTGGCCTCCCTCTGGCACCCAGAAGATTTATGTGGCTGGAGGCCTATTTATGTATAATTAGGACATGGGGCACAGAGTTCCCAAGCAACTCTGGTGCAGTGTTGAGGCTGAGAGCAGAGACTAATCAGGGTATCTTGTGTCATCTTGGGCCACCTAACCATCCTCTGGGTCCCAATGCCCCCACAGGGGTTACCTTATGACAAAGCTGTGCGTGTCAATCTCCTGCCCGCAGCCACTGTTCAGCAACACCCCTGAGTTGCCCACGATGGCACAAGTCCGGAAATGCTTATTCTTCAGGGGTGAGGTTCTGGGGAGGAGCTCGTAGAGGTTCTGGGACACATTCATTGTGCTGTCTCGGTCAAAGATGTAATGAATTATGTCTCCGGGCTTCAGAGTCCCCTTGAGGACGGAAATATCCTTCTCAGCATCCAGGAACTTTAAAATTTGTTTCCTATGGAAAGCAAACATGCTTGAGGAGAGATCATGTTTCTAGGTGCCCTTTGGTAACCCGGATCTTCCTGGCCCTCCACGCTGCTGGGAGGTTGCATCTCTGCAGAGAGGCCAAGAGTTTAAATATCCTGAGGAATGGATCCGAGGCCTTGTGGAGGGCCCAGAAGTGAGGGGACCTCCCACCTCAGGGTCTGAGTATAGGACTGGATGTTCCCTGTCCAGGAAACCATTTCATCTTGGGCAACCCCTCTGAGCCACACTCTCTCTCTTATAGGGATTCAGGGCCACCAGGGATCCAAAGAGTCGTGACTAGAAGCAGCAAGCCCAGAAGCCACATGTCCTCATGGTCTGTCTTTTTCATGGAGGGCTCTTCTGGCTGAGGGGCTGCCAGAGAGCCTGAAGGGGAGCCCAGTACTGAGGGAACAGCACTGCACTCACCTTTGAGACACAGGAGGTGCTTGCTACCTCTGGGTTGGCCCATACTGTGGGGCCTGTGCCCCCTCCCCCACTGCTGCCAGTAGGGCCTTGGGAGGCTCAGAAACATGCTCCTTTGTGTTTTTTCTAACAAAGTTAAGCAAAGAGTGGCGCTCTGGGCTCCAAGGAAATTTAAGCAATGAAGTCAGGTCAGGAGAGAGATGGGCATCCTCTTGGACTCCCCATGGGGGCAGTTTTACCCAAAGCCCTGGGCCAGGGCATGGGAGCCTGAGCATGCCAGCTAGGGTTCTGCCTAAAGGATTGCCTGAGTTACCTGAAAGAGCTTTAGAAATGATTGAAGTCATAAAGAGCAAGAGAGAACCCAGATCAACTGGAATGAACTTCGCTTTCTGCAGTGAGCCCCAACCCAGAGCTGGCACAGGGATGCTGGCCTTTCTGTCTACAGAGCCCAAACCCACATCTGCACACACTGCATGAGAAGAACCTGTGGATCACCAGCCATTGTGCAGAAGGCAGTACCACTTCCTGGGAGCTTGCTGAGCTTGAGGGGAGCATTTCCCAGCGTGCTGTACATCGCATGGCTTGGGAGCCAGGAGGAACTCGGGGGCCACGGACACTGGAGACAGCCTGATGCTGAGGGGCTCCAGGTCAGGTGCCTCTGATGTGTGCCCAGCCATGGAGGATGTGGCACAGTGTGGGGCAGTTAGGATGTGTGGCGGACTGCGGCACTCTACCCTCTCATCTTTCCACATGAGTGAGTTGGATCTCTTAGTAGGGTACAAAGGAAATCAATTTGTACCTCTTGATGGAAAATGGAGGTGTTATTTTATTTACTCTGCTTTCTCAAGAATTATACAACTCGACACACTAATACAGGTTAGAAATTGCTGAAGCCCTCACAATTACTTATCCCAAAGTATTTAAAAACAAAAGAGAGCCCCCAGAAAGCCCATAAATACAGTTAGCACCTTTGTGAGGGAATTAATTTCTAACTAATGATGAGAGATTAATTATCAATTATTGAACACCATTCCAACTCACTGGCAAGATCTTTTATCATGAATAATTTGGGTGATTAATTGACCAAATGGGGGACATTCTTTTTTCCTCTGGGTGAAGGCATATTGTTTTTGCCAAGGAGGCTGGGTGTGTGCAAGCTCCTTCTGGTGTTTTGCAAAGGTGTGTGTGTGTGTGTGCGTGTGTGTGTGTGTGCGTGCATGCATGTGCACATGCATTGTGGAAGGGTGAGTGGGCTGCAGGTGGCCATGTGTTGGTAGAAGGATGTCGCTGACAGGTGGGCCCATGGCGGCTGTCCACCTCCCAGCCCCAGGGAGCTGTGAATGTGACCCTATTTGGATGTAGCATCTTTGCAGTGTAATTAAATTACAGATCTTGAGATGAGCTCATTCTGGACTCCCTGGGTGGGCCCTAAATCCAGGAATGGAATCTTTAGGAGAGACAGAGAGGAGACTACACACACCCCGAGGAGGACTAGGCACCAGGAAGCAGGAAAGAAGGCCTGGAGCTGTGAACAGCTGAAGAGAACAAAGCAAATCAAAACTTCTCTCCTGAACCCTGAGCAAGGCGTGCTTAGAATCTTGGTCTCCGGAACAATGAGTGAGTGAGCTCTGTTGTCTCAGCCACCAAGATGGTGCTTGTTTGTCATGGCAGCCAAGAGGAACATGGTTTTCTGGACCCTGCAGTGCTCTTGATGAAGGGGAGCAGTGGGCTAGGCAGTGTGACAATGGAGAGATCCCACCCGGGGGCCTTGGAAAAGGTGCTGGGTGAGGGCTGGGGGTGACAAAGGGTGGCACCCATGGACTGCTCCACAGACACTTTCTCAGCCACCTGCACCTCTCTGTTCCTACACCCTTTATGTCCCCAAATGGAGCCTCAAAGCTGGGTAGGGGCTTCCATGGCAGCAGGGAGTCTTCCTAGAGGACACAACTCCCAGCCGTGTGGTCACACTGTCACCAGCCCCTCTCTGCATCCCGACCTTCCTGGGGGAGGTGCTGCCCCCCATCCCCATGCCCCCTCCTTCTCTGTTCCTGCAGCACTGAGCAAGCACACAGCCAGGCTGCAGGCTCTGCACACAGGACACAGCTTTATCCATCTGGCCAACTCCTAATTATTCCTACAAACCAAGTTTTGGGCTAGCCTTCCCCGACAGTCCTTACAAACTGAGTACAAAAAAAACAAAAACAAAAGCAAAAACAAACAAAACAAAAGTGAGTACAACATCAGTGCATTCTCCTTATTTCCACTTGAGTATAAGATGCAATGGCGCCTAATGCGCATGGTACACCACCTTGTCCTATCTTTATATTTGGAGCTCCCTGTCCAATAGTTCTGATTCCCATTAGCATGTGGGAATATAGTACAATGCCTGCAAATGGATACAGCTAGCTAGAGTACGCTGACCCATAGTTGCTGGTGACATCCTGGCTACCTCGAAGCTGAGTGTCCCACATGCTCAATTTATAATTTGTTCTCTACTTTTCCCCATCAGCGCTACCCTAGGATGGTGGCAGCCTGCGAACTGCTCTCTGTGAAAGTCAGGACAAGAGCACTCTCTTTGGGGTCAGCTTTCAGCTCAGTTCCATGATCTCTCAGCTGTAGGCTCTTGTTCACATCTTGGGGGAGAGATGTATCCTTCCACGTCCCTCCATGGGCAAAGTGGAGGACTGTCACAGAGACGGACATGAATGTCAAGCAACCCAGACAAAAAATGGCTCCTTGTGCCAGGGAAGGAGAGGCCCCCATGGCCTCTGTCTGTCCCCAGGTGCTGTCTGCTGCTGACCCTCATCAGGGAGTGGCCCCTCCCCTGCCAAGAAGCCATGTACACCTGCCAGGCTATTCTCCTGGTCATAGGTCTTTTTCCCAGTGGATCACCTCTAGATGAAACCTGCCTCTGTGGGAGGTAAACATTTTATTTCTATCCTGCTTCCATAGATGATGGAGCGCAGCAATTTGCCTGCTTGTGCTATAGCAGGCCAGGTCTGCTTCTTGTCCTGCAGGTAATTACCAGTACCTGATCCTCAGAGAGAGCGTCTGGTTGTGTCTCCATTTGGACGAGGCTGGCTGGATGTTGTGCTTACTGCTTTCATTACTTCTGTCAACAACAGCTGGCAGAGAGGAGCCATTTATTACAACTTCAGCTCTGGAAGTGGGGAAGAAAAGACGAAGGTAGACGCGATCTGTTAGCATGCCAATGACAAGCCTAATAGTTTTGTTTTTGCACGGGCTTGGATGTAAACTTCAAGAGCAAAATTGCAGTTATTACCAGAGAAGGGATGGTGGCCTATTTATCTCCTAGAATGTACAAACTCTCTCCCTCAGGTATAACCAACAGACACTCTTGGAGACAGGAAGGGTGATAAAACTGTTTCTCTCTCCCTCCACCCTCAACATTTTTTCCCTGTGAAATCTAGCAGTTACTACCAGAATAATAATATTTTCCATTTCAGTGATTGATAAGAAACTCAGAAGTAGCAGTTCTATTAGTGGCCAAGTATCCTATGATAGCTTGCAAACTGAATAACAAGAAAACAAAACCTTATACCAGGACAATGTCCCTGTAGCCTGCAGCTTCTGCCTCCTGTCCCCCTTTCCCATCATTCTTGTTGACATAAGAAACTTCTGCCTGTGACAGAATAATCTGTGCTCTGTCTCTCCTGCTAGACTGCAAGCAGGAGCATCTCTTACATTCCCTCATGGTCTAGCATCGAAGGTGCTTAATAAACAAGTGTTCATTGAATTTGACTTTAAAATTGATCCCAGGGGAAACCTGGAGTACACTGAGGAGCTGGTTGGGCTTTGTGTGCCTGGGGAAGATCACAGTTCTTGGTATAGACGGCCTATCCACTTGAATTGGGAACACCAGGCATTAGAGGACTCACTTGAATTCAGAGGCTTGAAATGTATGCTAGTAGGTTTCTAAGAAACTAGGCTACAATTATATCTTTAAAAGCAGAGCAAGAGCCAGGCTGCTTTCTGCCGATGTAGCCAAACTGCATGTGGGTCATATCCCAAGTTCCTTTTGTCTGTTCTGACAGCAGATTCTCCCAGTCAGAATGATAAGTAGATTTGTGAAATCAAATTTGGGCGCTAAAAAGAGTTCAAACCAAACATTTCTGTCCTTTGCATTTATCTTGCAACAGCCAAGTTAAAGAAGATGAATCCCTGTTAGTGACATCTAAACCCAATGTTCTAGCTTGCTTTTTTTTTTTTTTTTTAGGTAGAGAAGAGATTAATTGAGGGGTACATTTTGTCTTTCGTGCCCCTGCCTTCTCCATTCCAAAAATATTCCAGACTCTTCTGCTCATATCAGTTATTTTGGATTTAAACATACTGTGCATAATTTTACAGAGAAACAAAAGCATTTTGAGTAAGACAGATGGATTTCCAACAGGCAGGCTGAAAAAAAAAAAGAAGCAACAGAAAACTGGACACTTTCAGATCTTTACTGTTCTCATGAATAGAAGCAGGAGGGGGAGTGGAAAGTTTTCCTAAAATGTGTGACTGGCTAACTCATTTTATCTTTCTGAGCTACAGTTTCCTTCTTTGTAGAAGAGGAAGAAGGTATACGGCCCTGAGCATCTAGATTCCTAAAAAGGCCACTGATGCATTTCCTGCATCTACCCCTGGCTACTGTCTTGTGGAGGGCCAGGAAAGGCTGATGTGATTGTGTCCCTTTGGACCTGTCTGCTTTCGCACACCCACAGGCAGGACCCACGACCTCAGGGCCAGCTGCCACACCCAAGCCCCCAAGCTTCACTGTGTTTACATCAGTAGGTGCAAGTTCTGGAAATGCTTCAGTGCTTGTGATGAGGAACTGACTTCCTAAGATGCTGGGTGGTGCTCATGTTAGTAACCAGCAACTGGCACTGGCAGCTCATTGGCTCAGGTAGATTCAGCCCCCAGGGCTATGCCAAGACCTGGGGCATGTGGGATGGCCCCCTACTCGCACAGCAGGTAGCTGCAGGGCTGGGGTCTCTGGGAACTTGTAGAAGGGCTTGGGCAGAAGCCACCAGATGAGTGCTCCTGAATTCGCTGAGACAGGTTGTGGAAGTAGGAAAAGGAATGAGATAAATGCTGGTGAGGATGGTACTAAAATTTCACACGGGTCCCTATTTCCTAGGGGAGTCTTGGCTGATGCCTTGTGCCATTAATTATGACCTTACTGGACTTAAGTAAGTCTTGGCTCTGTTGCTATCTGGCTCAGGGACTTGGGAAAGTCACCTAGGCTTTCTGGCCTTGGCTTTCTTAATTGGATGGATTCCATGTCCCAGGGACTGCTTCTGCCCACAGGTTTTGCACTCTGTGTTGTGCACACACAGCTGGGCTATTGTGCTGAGATTGTCCTCCTCAGTCACTCCCCTCATGGACCCGGCACTCTTTCTGCTCCTCCAAAGGACTCTAGAGGTGCCTAAAATCACAGTGCCTTCCATGTCCTGAACTTCATCTTCAGTCACATTTGATGCCACAAATACAGCCTTGGTGACAGCGACAAGCATCAGAGAGTGTCCTGGTCAACTCAGTTGCTAGGCTAGATAGACCCTGAGATTCAGCGGTTCAAATCTCCCCAGGAAGCTTTTGCTAATTATTCCACTTGGATGGAAACGGAGACTCAGAGGGCAAAATTGTTTGAAGGAGGCCTGAACTAAGAAGCTCAGGAGCTGAACCTAGGATTGCCTAAGACTGGCCTCCCTTCTCATGCTCAGTGAGACTGCACTGTGGCAACTGTGGGACTTGGGATGGAGAGGCAATGTCTTCTCTCTTCAAGAAAGAGCATCTTTCCATAATAGACTAGAGAGGAACTGAAGCACATGTGGCCTTCTCCTTCATTTCTGCCACTTTTGGATTTTAGTTATGACACAAGTGTTATTCATAGGTCTGAGCTGATAAGAGGCCATTAGAGATCTAGAAGCAGTGACATCTAGGAGAGAAGGGCTAATTTCTCAAGACAGGTATGGAGTGCTAGGAGCATCCTTGACAGGTGTCATATGATCAATAGACCTTAAAACCTATGGGAGGGCAAATGACAAACTGTCATTTGAATCATATGAGCCTCTTGGCATGGTTAAAGCGAGATATCTAGAAACCAAGACAAGGACTTCATTTTGAGGTGTGGGCTCCTCTTGGTACTTATCTTCACTGTCCCTGAACTTGGGCTTGGGAGACTAAAGGTCAGGGGTATGGGACACTCGTCATTAATCGGGAATGGGGACTTGGAGGGATGGTGTGGTCACCGCCAGTGGCAGGCCTGGGTCTGCAAAGTGTTGGCATGCTTCCCTGCATCAATCTGTTCCCTAAGCAGGAACTATTCCAAAGACTTCCAGTATAGCAGTGTCATGTTACAAGCTAATAATGTACCTCCAACAGTCAGGTATAACATTACTGGGTTGACTGCCTATGTGTTTGAAAAGGTCTCAGCGACTTTTTGAGAGATTTTTCTTCCATTTTAACCTCTTGGACCAGCCATCTACCACAATGAAATTGAGTGAAAGTTCTGACTTTCTCCACTGCTCTGCAAAAGCACAAGTTCTGAGCATGTCTGTTGGTGGTCCAAGTTTTGCAAAGTGGGGGGCTCTTCTCCAGAAAATAGCTCCTACTCATCTGTGTTTTCCATCTCACCAGCTTCTAGACGTTGGACCATTTCATGTGATCTTTCATCGACAGCTCCCCCAAAAAGTGATTAGGGAAATGTAAAACCCAAGTGAAACGAAACAGATCTATTTACTAAGTAAGAAGGGCATCATCCAGCAAAGAGGAGAAGCAGATTAATAGCTGCCTTACAGCAAAAACAAATGAACACAAAATCTAATTTACAAACCTATTAGATTTGCTATGTAAGCTGTTCACAGCTGATCTGATTGTACCTCTGCCTCCAGAATTCCTGCAAGACAAAGGAAATGCATTATTTATAAACCCAGCTTCTCTTTGCAAAGCCATCTTCAATCACCAAGAGACCCCACAGCTCACCTGGACTACTCCAGTATGAGCATGAGCTCTCCAGTCTGGCCTCTCCAGAATGGGCAGTGTTCTGGTTCCAGCTGTAGCCCAAGCATTTTATAGGGAAGTGGGCCTCCAAGATCCTCCCGTGTCCCCCACTTGAGTACTTTCAGTTAGCACCAGGGGTCCCACTTGTGAATCCCACCTGGTTCTGGAGATCAACCTATCTGGGATTCCTCTACCCTGGTTAATAACGCATGCTAGTATGACTCAGCATGATTCAGCATTTGCTCTGGTATGACTTAGTGCCTATTCTAGAGCCACTTGGCATGACTCAGATCTGCCTTAGCGTGACTCAGCCCTTGCTGAATGGCTTCTCTTGGATTCATCCTAAGTGATGAGATGTCCATCACATTCTGTGCAAATTTAAGACACTAGAAATGCAACAGAGGCATCAAGTCTGACTCAACCATACCTCTGACCAAATGTGATAACTATTTACTTTTTATTGTCAGGGTAAATAATGTTAATGGTGTTATTGTTTTAGGGCCTGGGGCAGAAGGCAGGTGGGTAATGGGGTTTTATACTTTTTCCTTGGGAGTACTTGATTTTGGAGTAAAATTATTCTACAGTCCTTTACAAGCCCCAAATCTTATCTCGTATTGCTATCACATAGTGAGGGGATGCAGGAATACATGTAGCCCTGGTACCCTGCTTTATGACCTACATGTATTTTAGAAAAGTGAAGTATGACATGATTGTTTTCATTAGTTAAAAAAGTCTAGCCCACTGATTTATAAAGTATGTGGGACTGGGAAGATAGTGTGGTGGGGTCTAAGCACCTGCCTGGCAAGCACAAGGACCCAGATTTGATTTCTGGTACTGCATGCTGTGCCAGCCCCGCGCTGAGCCAGCCACCAAAACTGGCAGTGGTGGTGCACACGTGTAATCCCAGCACTGGGGAGGCTGAGACAGGAGGATCACTATGAGTCTGAGTTGCATAGGGAGACCCTGTACCAAACAAAGAAACAAACAAATGAAAGATTACAAAGCATGTGCTTTGAGAGAGGAGCTCAGTACTTTATTTATTTATTTATTTATTATGTAGTACAGAGTGTTCAGGGTCTCACTACACAGATTGGACTTGCAGTGATCTGCCTGTTTTCAGCCTCCCAAGTTCTGGGATTATAGGCCCTCGCCACCATGCCCAGTCTCAATTGCCCTCTCAGCACACCCTGGGGGCATGCTGGGGATTGAATCCCAGTGTTTGTATCTGCCTAGGCAGGTGCTGTATTCTGCTGAGCTATCTGGCCAGCCCTCATTTTTTTTTAAAAAAATGATTTAGTCTTTCAGTGAAGGTGTTATTGTACTCTGAAGAGACACAGCGGGCAAGCTATGCGTTTGAAGGAACTCTGTCATTACATGAGAATTCCTCGTGGGGGAAGGCTTGTCTACACAGTGGTTTTAAGTATGGATTTTAAAAATTTGCTTTGCTTAGTATCAGCGCTCTTCTGTATGTAACACTGTGTGCACATGTTTATATAGACTTGACATACTGTCCTGATGCACTGAAATGTTTTCCCAATAAGTAATTTTCTCTCATTTCACAGGTAAGTTATCAGGACTCACCTAGAGTTTCATCCCAAGGGTCCCTTTAAATGTTATCCCTGCAAGTGTAGTCCGTTTTTCCCCCTGTATTTTAGGGAAGGGTCTACAGGGTGTTTAGGGTTTCACTACTAGATCAGATCCATAGTGATTCTCCTGTTGACAGCCTACCAAGTGCTGGGATTACAGGTGCGCGCCACCATGCCCAGTCTCAATCACCATCTCAGGGTGCCCTGGGGGTGGGGCCAGCACAGCAGGCCTGGGGATCGAACCCTAGCCCCTTAGCCTGCTTGCAGACGCTTTAATCTGCTGAGCTATCTGGTTGGCCCAACTGTAGTTCTTAATGGCAGAGTAGCCCAGTTTTCATTTTAATTTAATGCCTGTGCTTATTCATTTGTCTCTCTTCATTTCCCATGGGAGGCAGAGCTCCTGCACTGCCCACTTGGAGTCTGGCAGCATCCCGCCAGCTCCACTCCTGAAGCCACAGCCCACTGCATCCTGAGGATTTGCAGGCAGTGGTGCTCTGCACGTGTCACTGTCCTTTCACACCTCCTGAGCTTGCCCTCAAAAGCAGCCCTCTCTGTGGGAAGAAGGCCCACCGGGCCAGATAGTAAGTTGAGTGCAGTAATTAAAAGCAGGTAGTAACTTAAGGCTGATGAAAGATGGATGAGACAAAAAGGATCTTCTGGAAATCCCGCATAAAAAAAATTGATGCTTGATTTGAAAAACATCATTTTCAAAGAGAAGTAAGCAGTGATTTGGAGTGGTGTGATGGGAGGAAACCCCGGGGTGCACTGAGATGGGGACTGCGACTGCGCGTGGTGGCGCGCACCCGTAATCCCAGCACTCGGGAGGCTGTCAACAGGAGACTCACTATGAGTCTGGCCCAGTAGTGAGACACTGACCACCCTGTAGACCCTTCCCCAAAATACAGGAAAAAAGGACTACACTTGCAGGGCTAACATTTAAAGGGACCCTTGGGGTGAAACCCTGGGTGAGTCCCAATAACTTACCTGTGAATATCCTACTCTAGAAAGCAAAATAAACCCCAAATGGATCTATCCAGTGTCTTCCAACCTTCAGTATATTCCAACCCCTATTGAAAGTTTTCCATATCTATCACCACAAACCACATAAATTTTAAAATGGACTCATCAACTTGCCCTTACTCAAATATTACCATCTGGAAAATGCAGTTTTGATGTTGTACATATTCATCTTTTAAAAAGCTCATTGAATCATTAATAGAAAAATATTTATCCCTGGAATTCCTAAAAACCATGTCACATTACCACTGCACCACCCTCTGGGAAAGGCTGGATTACACAGGTAGATGTTTAAAGGCTGCAAACCACAAGAAATTTTACAAAAGGAAGAGAATATTTATCAAATCTTTGATAAGGACTGCACAGTGTATTTGAGGGACTTTTTAAATTCAGAAGGGTAAAAAGAAGAAATAATAGAGCATGTAGGCAGATATTACTTCATCAAAGTCTAAAATTCTGTTTATTTATTTTTTAATTAATTTTATTGAGAAAAAATAACAATGAGACAGTTTTAAAACTGATTAGAAGGACAGTTTGAATAATTAATAGTACATAGTACAAGATTCAGACATGATATCCTGTCCAAACACTATTATTATAAATCTTTCTTCTCACTAAGTTGAGAGAAAATAGCTTATGCCTATTTTGTATATACAGATACAAAATGATCCTTCATTTGTATCCCCCTTTTTTATTTAGTTTTGTCACAGATAGGTTTTCCATTGCCATTTAAATATTGTAGGTGCATGAATTCAGCAAAATATTCCAATGTAGTCCAGTAGTCCATAATAGTAGTGGGTTATCTCCAGCACTGGCAATGTCAGAAGTTGTTGACTTAAGCCTTTTACAGCTCAGCATATTAATATGGCTTTACTTTGTATACCTGGTTTTTATACTTTTCTGCTGGATGGTTAAGACCAAAATAAAGCAAGATATATATAACAAGAAATGTAACTTTTGTATCTGACAAGGTCAGTCAAATCCCTTCAGGACTTATCCTGAAACCCTATAACACAGTTTATAGATCCTTTGTCAGTGTCAGCCATGTGGGTGGGTCACAGCCATTGCCTGACCAGTTTGCTTCTATGAAAGCCCGAGAGAATGTCTTCTCTCCATGTGACTCTCCTTAGGCACACTCTACATCATCAATCACTTTCCTCTGTGGCCCCATAATCTTTTTGTTCAGAAAATTTGGGACACAACTGAAACTCTGCTTATTTTAAAAGCAAGCCTGAACAAATGAGTTCAGTGTATTTGGTCAAATCTACAAGGGATCCAGGTGAGCATAGCATAGAATCTAATTTAATCTTTAAAACTCCTTCAACAAAAATTTATTTCTAATATATTCGGAGTCTCTGCCAAAGTTGACACATATGGTTCCTTTCCTGATGGAATACAGTTTAACAGGTAGTGCAAAAATAAATTCTTTTTCTTTCTGAATTCTTAGTCTCCCACCCACTTCACTGAGGTGTAATAATCAAGCAGAAAGAATGATAAATTGAAGCATTTATATTGAAGTGGATGCCACTTGAACATGTACTCATAAGTGAAATAAAGCAGACACACATGTGCAAATATCGTATAGTCTTCCTAGTATAAGAAATCTAAAGAAGAAGTACAAATAGAAAGGTACAACAACTAAAAATAATTTAGTCAGATAGTTAGGGTAAACCGAATCGCAAATGTTGTAGGGTAAAAATCACCTTCTCCTGGAGGGTTAACAACCTAAGTTTTCAGATCAAAAATTGGAGAAATGGAAGGGCTGCAGGTCAGCCAACATTTTGGCCTTAGTCTTTCAAGGTCAGTGAACACTCAGGACACAGGAGAACCTGTACTGTAACATCATGGAATTCAGTTGTGCTCCAAAGTTTCTGATCAGGGAGATTATGGAGCCACAGAGGAATGCGATCAATGATGTATAGTGTGCCTAAGGAGACTAAGGAGAGTGACATGGAGAGAAAACCTTCTCTTAGGCTTTCACACAGAGCAAATTGGTCAAGTAATGGCCATGACTCATCCACATGGTTGACACTGACAAGGAATCTACAAAGAGCGGTATTAGGGTTACAGGATAAACCCAGAGGGGACTTGACTGACCTTATCTGATACAAAAGTTACGTTGTTTGTTATATAGGTCTTGCTTTATCTTGGTCTTAACCATCCAGCAGAAAAGTATAAAAATGAGGTATATAAAATAAAACCATAATAATAAGCTGAGCTGTAAGTGGCTCTAGTCAACAACTTCTTCAGATAATGCACTATTATTGTGGACTGGTGGACTGTGTTGGATTGTTTTGCTGAATTCAAGTACCTATAATAATGGAATGACAACAGAATATCCATCTTTGACCGGACTAAACAAAAAAAAGGGGATACAAAGGAAGAACCATGGTATGTTTCTTATAAACAGTTCAGTTAAGATAAATATACAGTTCTTTTGCATAATTCTATGAGAAGAATTGCACTAATAGGCTATCCTGATAGGCTTCTTGTACTACGGATAATTACTAGGAAGATAATGTAAAAAGTATTAATATTGAAACTGTACTATAATTCCACTTTTAAAAAAAGATAGGTATCCAGCTACATTCTCTTAAATCATTGATTAGAGGCATCTGCTGTAATAGTGTGTGTAAACAAAATATCATGTATGCACCTTGTATAATAAAAATACTATGAAAACAATAACAATATGCAATGTATTACTTATTGAATCTGTCCTACTAATTTGATTTGAACCTCTCTCATTGCTATTTGTTCTTCAACAAAATAAAATAAAAAAAGAAATTGTATGTACATTCAGTCCTCTGCTTTTGTGTGCATCAGATCCACTGATGCAAGCAACCTCAGACCAAATAACATTTTTAAAAAATTGCACCAGTCCTGAATATGCACACACTTTTATTCTTGCTATTATTCCCTAAATAACAACTATTTACATAACATTTGCATTGCATTAGATATTATGAGTAGAGATGATCACTATTTTGCGTAGTGGCTTCAACATCTGCAGATTCTGGTGTCTTTGTGTGGTGTTTGTCCTGAGATCAGTCATCCACACATACTCAGGACTAGCTGTATTCATGATGTACAATGTGGTGTTGTGGTACACATACACATGGTAAGATGGCTAATTAACTAACATCTGTCACATCGCATAGTTGCCTTCTTTTGTCATGAGAACAATAAAGCTTTATTGACAGCAATTTCTTTTTTGTGTGTGTTTGGTACAGGGTCTCACTATGCAGTTCAGACTCGTAGTGATCCTCCTGTTCTCAGCCTCCTTAGTGCTGGGATTACAGGCAAGTGCCACCACGCTGGGTCTTGATGGTCGGTTTAGTGCATGGAGGTTGCAGGGGCTGGGGCTGCAGCATGGCATGTGGTACTGGGAATTGTACCCTGGTCACTGTGCTTGCTAGGCAGGCACTTAGTCTGCTGAGCTATCTAGCTGGCCCTCGGCAGCAATTTCAACTGTACAACATAGTGTGGTTAACAGCGGTCACAGTGTGGTGAAATAGATCTCCAGAACTTATTCCTTCTGCCCGTTGATACTTGGTACTGTCAGATCAATGCCCCCTCCTTCCCTGCAGCCTGGAAGCCACGCCTAGCGTGGGCCATGTGGCCTGCAAACAGCTGGCTCCCTGGCTATCTCCCTTTGTATCTTAGGAATTGTCGGGTCCTGCTGACTTGGGTGGGCAGGGTGTGGGGGGCAGGGAGGCGAGAGGAGGAGCTCACACATCTCCAGACTTTTCCATAACCGTCACCTCCTCTGAGGCCTCCAGCCCTGGTACTATTGACATTTAAACTGCAACATTTCTTTGCTGGTAAAGTTGGAGGTGGTGGCTCTCAGGGTACCGTGTAGGAATGTGGCAACTTCTCCAACTTCTATGCGCTGCATTCCAGTAGTACTCCCTCCTTTCTCCAAGGTGGGACAAACCAAAAATGTGTCCAAACGCTGCCTGTGTAAGCCTCTGAGGTAGGGGAGAAGAAGTGCCTCCCACTGAGAACCTCAGCTCTAATTCTTTTATGTCTGGCGCCTCTCAGGAGAGGAGCCATGCACCCTCCACCTCACCACCGTCAGCAGCCTGGTTCTCCGTGTCAGCCTTGTGCCAGTCCCCAAACATCTGGGCCTCCTTGGGAACCGTCCTGATTTTTAGTTCTCACCATTTTTTCCTTTTCCTCCCAGAACACTTGGTTGTGTTACAACATTTGCCACCTGCTTCTGGTATTTAATAATTTTGTGGAACCACAGATGAGGGCCTTTACAGAAATCTTGTCCTGTATAGACTCTGCATGCTGTCTTACAGTGGAGAGCCTCAGGCTTGGACTTGTGGTCCAGTTCCAGCTTTTGCTTCTCCACCTCCGGCAGCATAAGCTCCTGGAGTGTAAGGTTAACTGTGTGCTTTATCTTCTGTGTCCTGGAGTTTTCACACCTGGGCCCCTGCTTGGTCTGTAGGTTCTGTCCCTCCCAGGGTTAAGCAACTCCTGGAGACAGTAAAGGACCCAGCTGGGTGTGTTTTCATCAAATGCTTGCCTAGTCAGAGCCAATACCTCATCACCTCATCCCTTGGGCTGTTGCTTGGGGCTGTTATTCCTTTATGCTGACCATCCACGGGCAGATACCTGACAAATAGGGACTGGGAGGCCCCTGTACCCCACACCCACAGAAATTACTCCTCCAACAGGTGTCTGTCCACTATGCCCTGCCATCTCTTTCCCATGGGAACCATACTGAGGGCTTCTGCTGGCCACCCTCCCTCTGCCTCCTGAATTTCCCAAGCTGCCCTGGCTGCTCCCTCGACCATGGCATGATGCGTCCCATCCTCTGCTGCCTGCAATCATGACAAGCCATTTTTCCGTGGCAGCCACCTGATCTTTTGGCCTTTCATACCTGAGTAACAAAACCTATAATTAGGTAGGTGGGAGCCTGTCTTGTTCACTTTCTTGGCCTTGCATCTGCTGATGGGGGCTCAGGGAACCAAGATGAACTTCAACATCTTCATAAGAATTTTCTTCTCAAGTCCTCCCTGAAGCTTGCATCCCTGGTCTCGTATGTCCACTGAGTCTGTACAAGATGTCACTCTGCCTCTCTGTTGTCCAGAGGACAGAACAGATCATCACTTAAAGAGAGACTGCAGATGCGGGGCTCTAGAATGAATCTTGTGACTTGAGGGATTGTTTTCTCCTTAGGCTGTGCCTCAAATGTGATTCAGATAAACTGATGCCTGCTTGCTTGAATGTCAGTAGGTGATTGGGTGAGAAAATTTGGGTAAGGATAATTCACAAAGTGCTGAAATATAGCTGTTCAGATCATTCAAATGAGAAAACGTATGGGCGAGCACTGGGCTCGCTGTAAAGTAGTCTGTAGAACAAGGGCTAATACTAGTAATAACAACTGTCCATCCGACCCCTCTGCAAGGTTCCCAGTGGTGACAGAGGTTGGCTACTTTAAAGGTCTACGTTGCAGAACATCACTTTATTTGCCACTGTGGACAGGCTATTTCCTCCTACTTGAGTATATGTAACAAACTGAGACAATAAATAAAGATGGTTTGTTAAGCAAACATGACAAAACCATACACAGTTGGATCTGTTTTAGTGAAAAGCAATGAACAAATTCAAGAACTGCCTTTGTATTGAGTCTTCCCATGAAGCCCAGCTCTCCTTAAATCTTTTATTAATGTTTATTTTAATACTAGGGCTTAAACCCAGGGAGTGCTAAGCTATATCCCTGGTTCTATTATTTTAAAATATAAAATTTTGTTGTGAGACGAGAGTCTAACCTGACCTCAAACTTAGGATCCTCCTGCCTTTTCCTCCTCGATAGCTAGGATTATGGGTCTGTACCACCACACCTGGCCTATTAGTATTTTTAATTGACAAATCATAAATGTATGCAATTATGGCGTATAATGTGTTGTTCACACACACACACACACACACACACACACACACACACACACACCAAACTCAACCTTTTTTTTTTTTTTTTGCATTTTCAGTACGTTATATTTTCAACTTCTTTTGGGGGCGATCACATTTTCCCTTGCAAACTCAGGTAGCATCTCTATACTCATTTCTTCAACCCTGTGTGGAGTCCTTTTTATATTTTTTAATTTTATTTTTTAAAGTTTTTTTATTTTTTAAAGAGAATAATAAACAATAGTAAAAAATACATTAGAAATGATGCAGAATTTGACTAAGCGAAATGATAGGAATTCAACAATGGCATGCTCAGTCTTTTATTGGCAAGGTCATACCAATGTCTGGCTGGTTAAAATTTTTCATATCCGCAGTTTCTCACTGGAGATTCAAGCTCAGAAAATGAATGTGCAGGAGCTGACAACTTTAATTAAGTGTCTGGACTCAAGCAGTTGATTAGTCTTGAGAGTGGGAGATTAGATGAAAGCACAATTCATGAATTTGGAGATGGTTTTTCCTCCATATATTTGGTAGGATACTAAGTGCTCTTTTTTACTTTGTGCATAAAAATCATTGGGATGCCTTCTGGCTGACACCCTAGGGACACCTGAAAGCTTCCTGCACCCTGAGCACACAGGGGAGGAAGGGGAGGAGGAGGATGGCTTGGGTGAGTCACATGAGCAAAGCGAGGGCTTCCAACAGGGCCAGAAGTTTTGTTATAAGGAGTTTTCTTTTAATTTTCTTTAAAAAATGTATTTAGTACAGGGGCTCACTACGCAGATCAGACTCATAGTGATCCTCCTATTTTCAGCCTTGCAAGCACTGGGATCACAGGTGGGTGCCACCATATCCAGTCTCGGTCACAGTCTTAGCATGGCCCAGGGGCAGGGCCAGTGCAGCATGTCCGGGATTGAACACCTGGTCCCTGCACCTGCCTAAACAAGCACTTTAATCCACTAAGCTACCTGACCGGCCTCCTTTTCATTTTTTATTATGGCAAAATACACACAAATGTTACCATCTTAACCATTTTAAGTGTAGTCCACAGTGAATAAGTGCATTCACAGTGTCCCACAGTCATCACCATTACCCGTTTCCAGAGCTGCCTCATTGCCGGAGTAGAAACTCCTCACTATCCAAGCAGCCCCCAAGGCCTCTCACTGTAACCTCAGTTCCACTCCCTTTGTCTCTATGGATTTGTCTCTTTGGGATATTTTATATGATTGGAACCACACCATATCTGCCTTTTTTGCACCTGGCTTCTCATTTAGTGTCAGTCTTTAAGGTCCATCTGTCTGGCAGGACATACTGGGAGCCTGGCAATGAAGGAGTTAGGTTTAGGAGGCCAATAGCTCAGAGATGTCATCTGGGGGAAAACTGTTCCTTTACCCCTGGGTTGGTGTCCAGACCTGGGCAAGCATGACCTGAGCAGGATCAGAGGGCTCCTGAGTGACCAGCATGTGATGGTTCAGGAGCTCCCTGCCCTGGTCTCACACGGGCAGCAGGAGATTTCTGATGAGATCAGGTGCGTTCAGGGTGGTATGGCCGTAGACAACAGCAGGAGATTTCTGAATTTGCTGTCAGCAAGCTGAGCTCTGCTGCCTGTCTCACACTCCCTTGGAGGAGTGTGGAGGAGCAAGGAGCTTAGCTGGACCTTAGCTTAGCATGGGTCATGACGTGGCAGTGATTGTGCCACTGACGGCTGGGAGCAGGAGGCAGTGGTACGAGTCTTTAGCTCTAATCTCTGCAGTGTATTTTGGGTTGGTCACAGTGAGACCATCTCCTGTCCCCTGCATATGACAGTGGAGACTTTGTCCTAAGCCTCCTAAGGCATCTGGTCTAAGGTATCTTCCACAGTCACCACAGGCAGGTCCCTGATGAATGACTTGTACTTATCTGCCAGCTAGACTGCAGTGATGTGACTTCTGGGATCATTCAGTGACCTGAAGTTTAAGTTCTTCCTACACTCTAGGACCCAGAGTCAGTCACACTGCAGAAGCTTTTCCAACCACATCGCATGGTACCTCCAAGGTTCTCCACCCTCCAGGACACTACATGGCTTCCTCTTTCTTTGTAGAGCCAGACAGCAAGTACCCTAAGCTTTAGGAGCTAAGAGGACAAACTAAAGCTCTTACACACACCCTTAAGTAACAAGAGAGCAGAATTTCCACAGATGTTTTATTGATGAAATTAAATATAATAGTCTTGAACAATTTTTTTGGCACTTAAAAATTTCATTAGGTCTATAGTGAGAAGAATAGAACTCCTTTTTAGGGAATGAGAGTTTGCTTAATTAGGGTTCAAAATTAGTATTCCTGTCATCATGATGGAAAGGTGGCTTCATGTTCCTACTGAGTCTTACCCTGACTCTCTGGGACGTGTCATCTTCCCTGTTGTGAACTCACTATCAGGCACCTCCCCAGTCTCTCCACTGGAATTTCTACCCCCCACCCTTGCAGTGATGGAGAACTTGTCACATGGGGAAGCAGGTTAAGACAGCAAGCTCCAAGAGAGATTCCTGAGTCTGAATTCTAGCCGAACTAATCATTAGCTGTTTGATCTTAAAATATTACTTAACCTATCTGGAAGTGTCCATTTGTTTGCTCAGGCATAGAATGAGAATAGTGTGGACTGCGTAGGGTGGTTGGAAGGCTCCCGAGTCCAGCAATGCACAGATTTAGGGCAGTGCACCAATATTGTCAATGGTTCTACATTACGGTT
This sequence comes from Ctenomys sociabilis, assembly GCA_004027165.1. Classification (NCBI taxonomy): domain Eukaryota; kingdom Metazoa; phylum Chordata; class Mammalia; order Rodentia; family Ctenomyidae; genus Ctenomys; species Ctenomys sociabilis. Next base: position 20,506 of record PVKA01022099.1, read on the forward strand.
ACTCTTTCATTGTTTTTCTATTCTTGATTGGAAAGTCACATAAAAAATAGGGGGCTGGGTAGATTTGACCCCAGAGCCATAGAACACTGTTGATTCCTGTTTTAGGATTTAAGGAGCAAGATACTCTTGGTCCTGTCATAGGTGGTCTCTTGGCCATATTTCCCCATGAAGAATCCTATACCCGAGAGTGGGTTTCCTGAAGTTATATTTCCAACAGAGGGCCAGCTCCTTCCCAGGTGAAAACCACCAGGAGTCACACTGAGAACTGGAACAGTTCAGCCACTTCTGGACTGTATGCCAGGAGCCAGAGTGATGGCACAGGGCCCCACGCAGCAGCTTCAGATTTACAGGGAGCAAGCGCCACTTTTGGAACGGTGCTCCTGTCATATACTTACATGTACTTCCCCTTCCTCTCCTTTGATTAATTTAGATTTATCCTTTGTGTCATCCATGCCAACTACCAGTCACACACACACACACACACACACACACACACACACACACACACACACACACACTTTCTTGCCCAGCTATTCAGGTATAACAGTTTTTCTGATATACTCAATAGCATTTGGGATGTCTTTCCCATTCAGAACATCCTATCCTTGTGCCAAAATGTTTGGTCATCATAGACACTGTTATGGTTTGTCCCTCAGTGTCACCTCAAAGACTCACACAATCATGGGGATGGGCTTTTCTGAGGTGGCTGGATCTAGAGCGTCTTGCTGATTCATGCCCTAACGCTAGGATTAAGGAGTGGGTGCTACCTCCGCCCTAGGGTGGGGAGCCTGCATACAATGTAAGGGACAGAACGAGGCATGTCTCTTTCCCCTCTCTCATTTTTTTGCTGTCTTCTACCTCCATCAACTGCTGCCCCTTGCCATGTGCCACCCTGCCTTGGAGTCAGCCAATGATGGACTGAAACCTCTACAAACTGAACTAAATAAACGTTTCCTCCTTTAACCTTGGGTGTAGGGTATTTTGTCTCAGCAATGAGTGAGGTAGCCAAGGCAGATACTGAGGCACCGTTGTGCACAGCAGCCCTGGACACCTTGCCAGTGGGGTCTCTGCAACAGCTGAGCTCTCTGGCTGTGGGTTCAGGGGTACTGCTGTGGTAAATCAGCAGGCTTGCTGTTGCCCTTCTGTCACCCCTGATCCTTTCTTATTGACTGCACTGTACTTGTTTTTGCCACCTTCTTCCTCTTTGGCTTTAAGTAGTAGCTTGGTTTGATTTATCCATTTGCTTTGATTTTAGTGAACTTTTGCTTGATAATCAGCCTTTACCAGTGTGCAGAAGCATACCATTCACTCTCAGCTCACTCCTTTGCTCAACCTCAGAAAACATCTCCAAGAACCTAGGGCTTTGGTTGTGTTCCAGCCAGTTGCCCCAGACTTTATGTATAAGTGCTTATAGGCATCTTCACATTAAAATGCAAGTAAGCAAGTCATGCAGATGCCAGGTATTTCCCACTATGCTTATTCTCGAGCCTCACTTTCTCAACATGAAACCCTGGGCCACCTACAACCATAGAGGATGCAATAGAACTTATTATCCAAAGTGGAACATTTTCAGAGCAAACAGAGGCCATAAACTAGAGTGAATTGGGGAGACCAGTGTATGTGGAAGCTGCCCTCCAATCTACAAATCTATTTTTAATTTTTATTAGTATATTTTGTGATCCATGGTAAATACATGTTTTGCAGGAGAATTGATACATGTACTTCTCCTTCTCCTCTTTTCCTCCCCATCTTCCTCATCCCTAGGTCTCTTTCTCTTCCTTTCAAAGATCAGACTCTTTGATTCATTGGTCTGTTGTGTTTTTCTTTTAGTATGAATATATACATGTTTTAAATAATGCTGTGTTGTATTATTATTAATGCTGTATTGTAATGATGTATTGTACATTCAAAGACTCAGAAACCAAAGTGGCCAAGTCTCTTAAAGGCGCTATCTATTTACACTGTTGGTTGGGCTGATGCTGGTAAAAACTGGTGGGGAAGGCCTGTGTGAGGTGCTCTGGCTACAGAGCCTTTCCTGGGCTTCTGGTGGTCTGCTACAGCCCTTCCTCCGTGGCGTGCAGGGCCTCTTGCTCTACCTGGTGTCCAGGTCCTATCTGTAACCAGGCTCTGCATAGCCTCAGCTGCTGTTGCTGCCCATTCCATCCAGTTTCCCCACCGATGGCCCAGTACCATGCCCATGCTCTGGGTACTCAGTACTGGCAAAGGGGACACATTTCCTGCACATGCGATGTGCCCGAGAGGACTGCTGAATAGAGAGTTAAAAAAGTCAAAGGTGGCCCTCTTGGCGGAGAACAGTCAGCTTCCTACAAGTGCTGCTTGGACAGGAAGTAGGGAAACCCACCCTCTGTCCCACTCCCACCCGCTAGGCACACCGAGGGCCAGTGCTTTGTGCTAGCTGGTCACACTCTATGGACTGTTCATCCTATAGGTATCCCAGGGGCTCTCCCTTCCTTCCAATAGTTTTGTAAGAAGCACACTTTTGTAAAGCGACCTTTTCCTGATGATCCATGTAATACAGCACCCCATCCCTGTGCCCTCAGCACAGTTCTCTGCGTGACCACCCTCTGGATTCCCAGCTCTTCAACCTTATCATCACGCCACTGATTAAATGCATTGTCTGCTCTGCCACTGGAATATCAGCTCCATGCTGGAACCATGGGACTCTCCTGTTGCTGCCATCCCCAACGTCGGGCACAGCACCCCTGGGGGTCAGTGCAGACTTATTAATCAAAGGGCCCTGCCTTCCTCTCATTGTCTTCTCACTAAAATAGAGCAGCCAGTCACCTTATCCAAAGGCAGTGCCTCCCCGTGTCTGCAATGCAATGCTTCCCGCTTTCCAAGACTTCTATTCACTATATCTTTTCTCTTCCATGAATTCAAGAGCCCCCTTTAGCCACATAATAATTTCTGGTACCACTCATGGGCCTAATTTAGGCTGGGCTCTGTTCCATCATATTAGTTTATTTGCCATAGTCCTGAGAAGGAGCAATGGTTATCTATTCTGCATGCGAAGAAACTAAGGTACAGAGCAGGTGCAGTCTTGCTTAGGGCCCCATAGCTACTGAGGTGGGACGCCAGGGTCAAGCCCAGTATGCTGGCTGAACAGCTAAGCTCTTAGCTACTCCAAGTATCATTTAAATACCTATTTGTTTAACCTTACCTTAAGCTCAGACAATAATGCTACCTCAACTCCATATTCCCCTCAGCCTTGTCTCTCTTCTATTCTACTAACTTCTTCAGACTCATCTACGCCAGCTGTTTCTGCACCCCATCCCCTGCCTGTTCCACTCCAATGTAGTAAGTTTATGTGCCTGTTACCCTGTCAGCAATGTTCTTTTACGGCCACCTTGCAATGGTGTTTGCCAGTCACCTTCTTACATAGACTCCATCCATGTTTGGCAATGGTGGCCATGTTATTCTTCCTGGAGGAAGGATCCTGGGAAGGAGGAAGGATTCTGAGAAGTATCTGTACTTTCCTGGCTTGCTGGCTTGGGAAAGAGTTTATATGAAAAGTCATTCAACCTTCCATTGCCCAGCCTTTTAGGATCCAGTCTTGACCAGTAGTGGGCCTCATGCTACAGACACAGTATTAACTTTGCCTGGCACTTGCCCAATTTCTATTGCAGATGAGATATACTACCTCAAAACCTCAACAGAAAGGCTGGCAGCCCTGGAAACTTCTCATTTCATTCATGTTGCATGGTGTGGATCAATCCGCGCTCTTTAAAGAGAAGCAGGACTTCTGTCGGATGCATCAGGCTTTGCTCTTGAGCCTGCCTGTGGGGGACTTGAAAGGCTTCTGAGCTCCACCTGGCTTTCTTCCCTTCTTTTTGTTCCTCTCTTGATGGGCCCACATTCAGCGGCAGCATCCCTATTAACACCAGCTGCAGCCTTTTCAAGAGAAAATTCCCAGGGGTTACCTGGGCTGGGGAAGACTTTGAAGTTGCTTCTCTTCTGGGTGTTTGATGTGTCTTCGTCCTGACCCTGCCTGGACCTAGGGAAATGGCAACTGCCTCTGCTCTGGCAGCTGTCACTGAAGCCTCAGGATCTGGTGCAAGTGGGACAGGTGGGACAAGTGGTTGAGGGACTGCAGTTCTCTTTCCCAATGGCCTCTGGCTTTGCAGCCCTGGACATCTCTTGGCCTTGACATCTGCAAATCAAGGTCTTGCAGGAGCATGAGAAACCCTGGACAGGTGTCTGTGTTGTTGAAGGTGATAGTCACAGCCCTTCAGAACAAAATAAACCAGCTGCCTCTGGGGAGCTCAACAGTGCCCTCGGAGCAGTGTCCTTGGACAGGTTGCTGCCCAACATTGTGGTATGTCATGCCACAGAAGAAGCCGTGGAAGGAAGAAATGGTGAGCTAACTGGAATGGAGTTGTGTTTCCTGGGCTGCGGCTGCTCTCTTACATGCTGTGCTAGGGCTGGCCTGAGAGGACTGTGTGAGGTCCATCCTGAGTGTGTTTCTCTTCCTGACAGGAGAGGCATATGTGAAAGAGGCGCAGATGCCTGAGAGCTTGGCAAGAAGTCTCCATGGTCCACAGGGCCTCCATGGTCCAAGGGGCCGTGCAGGAGGGAGCCCAGTGAACCTTTGTGTGGAGAGCCTCAGTGTGGCCTGGGCCCTCTGTGAGAAGGTCCAACCAAGCTTCTTCTCTCTTCTCTGCCTGAAAAACTGAGCAAAATGCAGAGGTATCCTGCGGGCCATGGACTGTCTCCTCCTCCCCCCTCAGTGATCCCTTTCCAGGCTTTTGCCACTTTTTGTTGTTGGGATGCAATAAGTGATCCCCACAACCTAAAGAGGAGAGGTTTACTTTAACCCACAGAATCTGGGGATTCAGTCTGTAGTCTGTTAGCTCCAAAGCCATGATGTGTGTGTGTGTGTGTGTGTGTGTGTGTGTGTGTTAGAAGGGTCTGCAAAGGAAAGCTGCTTTTGTCATAGTGGCCAAGCAGCAGAGAGAAGGGAGGTGCTGGATAGGAGACACACCCTCCCTGGTTCTTCCCACCAGGCCTTATCTCCAGCCAGCTCTGGATTCATCTGTGGTTTAATCCATCAATGAATATGGATCCTGTTGTGATCTTGTTTCCTTCCAAAAGCCCACTTCAGAACACATGAGACTCCTGGGAGCATTCTCGGTTTAAACCATGACACCTGGCTGTTGGAGTTGCTCAGAGCACAGTTTTAGCATAGTCCAAAGGCTGAAGCTCGTCCTCCACTGTCCACAATCAAGCTAGTGACACTCAGCTTTGCCCTTGAACTCCTCACACCTGGCTTCAGATTCGGTGTGTCCTATCTAGATCCTGCTCCACACCCTGCTTTCTCTCCACGTTCCTACAGAGAATGCACCCTGAGACTACCCATTTAGAGCCAGGACACCATCTACCCTCACACTTCCCCTCACCATGCTTCTCCTTTGAGGGTCCCACCTGGGGATGGCAGGAGTCTGTGCCCATCCCTCACCCCGGGTCCCTGCTGTGACCTCCTCCTTCTCACCCCGTGTGCACATGCTGTCTGGCAGCCCTGCCATGGAGGGCCCACTTCTGCGATGCAGACAGCAGTGTGCCCTCTCCTAGGAGCTCTTCCTCTTAGGTCCCCCTAGTTCTCAAATCAAGTTTAAATTCTATAGGACAGTGCAGGTGACCCTCTCTGAGCTGGGTCCCTCTCACCTGGTCTTTTTTTCTACTCATCTCTCTTCTTCTTCTTTTTTTTTTGGTTGGAACCCAGGATTGAATTCAGGCCCATGCACTTGCCTGGGAAGTGCTTATTCCACTGATCCATCTGCCCAGCCCCCATATCCCTTCTAACTCTGCCATGCCATGAATTGTTAGAATGCGCCAGCCTGTTCCCAAGGTTGTGCCTCTGAACATCAAGCTCTTTCTCTCAAGAATCCCTTGTTCTCTTTTTCATTTACTGAATTTAGGGGGTATAAATAGTCAGCCTGAGGTCATATCTGGTTTAAATATGTATTGGGGAATTTGCATCACGCTAAGCATTTTAAAAACCAGAGGCTAATGTTTAAAACTCAACAGACTGGTCACAACAAAGTGTTTCAACTTCTGCCTTCCAGGTGCTCTGGCAACATGGGACCAAAGTCATTGCTGGAGTTGAGATGCAGCTGTGTTCTTGCTGAGAGGGTGGGTGGAATCCTGTGTTCCATTTTCTCCCCACCCCACCCCACTCTCCTACATCACCATGAGCTATAGTGCTCATGTAGATGGCCTACCTGGACCCTGGAGCCATGTGCAGTAGAGATCCCTGGGCTCACCTGGGTCAAGAAGCAAAACTCAGCCCTTGTCACCTTCTGCATGAACTTCTGCGGCACAGATGCCTGCCCCATCCTGGGTATAGCAGGCCCACAGGACCCTAGTATGTGATGTGGGCCCCTTCTCCATGATAGCAGACAAAAATCCCCCAGCCCCAGTGAGGAAACAGTAGGCAAGAGGCGAAACACTCAGAACACAGTCCTCTTTCTTGTAATGTTCGGAAAACAGCAGCTTGGGAAAAGAAATGTCAGAAGACCTATGCTTCATGTCTGTGTGAAGCTACTATACTGCTGGCTCGTGGATAGGTTGCCTGATAGAGCACGAAGAGGAATCCAGGCCTGGGCTCCAGAAAGATGGTCAGAGGGTGGGGTCTGTGGATATCAGCACCCATCTCCACTGCTACCACCCTGTGCCCTCTAGAATCCCAAGGGTCTGGAACAGGCTGGAGCTGGAGGCTTTCTGCTCTCAGAGTCCTCTCTGAGAACAGCTCCCGATGGCCTTGGAGGGAAAGTCCAGAGTTCAGAGAATAAGTACAAGCAGCAAGTGCCACTGTAGATGACTGAGGAAGGGGACCTTCAAGGCTAGAGCTCTGTTGGTGTTAGAAGCAAGTCTGAGGCGGGCTTGAGAATGACTTTGCTTGGATGGCAGTGGGGAGCAGAATGGCACTTAGACTCCCAGCTGCCCCAGCCTCCCCCAAGGCATTCTTGTCGATGGCTTAGTCCTCTGTCCCCCTGGTGACTATGGGCAGGGAGCATTGTTCTGACTCCCATTTCTCTGAGGGATGCTAAGCATCGCATTCCAGGGCCTAAACAGATGAGAGGCTGCTGGAGGCAGGATTTGAACGCAGCCCCACCTGACAGGTTGTCTGCAACTGGGTAAAATCAGAACCAGAGTCAAATCAGAACCAGAGTAGAGTGAAAGCCTCAAGGTGCAAATCTACCATAGCCGCAGGCAGCAGGGTCAGGGGATCCCCATGCGGAATCACCCCAGTGGGCTTCCGGCACTCAGGTGCAGCATCACCAGTCAGCATGAAAGGAAGAGAAGGTGGGAAGCCGCACCTGTGGGAGTGTGCACAGGGATCTAGGGCTGTCCCCTCTCATTTTACACCTTATGCCTGTGCCCTCCTCACAAAGATGCAATGATTAAGGAGCCCCTCCTTGGCTGTTCCTGCTGCCTTAAGCATCAGCACAGACCCCAAGGCCAGCTGGGGCCTGGACGGAAAGGCAGAGCAGAGACCTGATGGGCTCAGGGAGTAGGGGGAGAGCCCGGCTCCAGCTGGGGCCAGTAGGCCAGCTGCCCTTGTTGGACTCACAGGTGGGGCCTGTGCCTCCGCTCTCCTCGCATCTCCCGCCATCAATTTCCTTTGAGAATTTCAAGAAAGAAGAGTTGGAATGAGCCCAGGGGAGAGCGTGGGGAGGATGCTTGCCTTCAGGGTTTGGAATCACCCAGCGCCAAGAGGAGCTCTGGATTTGCTGGCTTCCCCACACAAAGTCAGGGTGTGGGGGGGGCTGATCCTGTTTTCCTGGACAGATCAGAACCTCTGAAAAAAACATGCCAGCACCAGAGAGGCCGCACGGGGGCCCACTCAGCATTTGCAGAGCTTTGGGCCGACACAGGCAGAGGATGCCCAGGTAGCACCTGACCAGGGGGCAAAGGGAGGGGATGCAGCCTCTCTGTTTTCTTGACAGAAGTGACAAAATACTGTAAAAGAGACAAAGTAGCAGAAAATAACCCGACTAAGGCGTGATCCTTAGTGCTGCCTTAAGTAGCAGAGGCTGCAAAGTGAAGTTTCCTCACTCCTCAAAATGAGTAAACTGTGAAAACTGAGAGGTAATGAACACAGATGTGCAGCTTGGCAGACGCCGGCTCTATTTTACTTATATTATTGTTCTTATTAAAACTCTTCTGAGAAGCAAGTAGTTATAGCCGTGCTCCCTTCCCCCTCACCTTTTCTTCTAAATATCATGCATTACTGAGCACCTACTATGTGACAAGCTCTCAGCTAGAAGGCAGACACACAGTTCTAAGGTGTGAGGAATAGTTCCAAACACCTACCCATGCCTTGGGTGGTACAGGGAAGAAAACACCCTAGAAGCAGTGAGGGCACAAAGGATATACTCAGGGGCAGGGAGGGCCAGGCATTTTTGTGAGAAGCCTAAAGGAGGAGGGAGCGCCATCCTCGCAAAGCACTGTCTTGGGCAGAGCTTAGCAAGGCCATGATGGGCGAATGGATTCCAGCCTCTGTTTTTGAACTCAATGATGTTCTGGGCCTCCTCTCCAGGACATGATCTCTGACCCTTTATCTAACCTTGCCTGCTCCCTACCACTGTTTATGGGTCTTATTTCACTTCGAGGTTGGGGCTTTTTCCAAGAGCCCCTCCCCCTTTCCTGGTTTCCCTTTGCTTCTTTCTCTCATGTTTAGAAGTTTGCTTGTTTGTGTTCACGTCCTGCCTGCCTCCACCCCACCTGCTTCACCTTTTCTTTGAACCTGTGGCGATGCCCGTCTCTTCTCTTTAGAATCTCTCTTCACCTCACTGTTCTAAGGAACAGGAACCTGAGGAGGACCAAGTCCAGGGGGCTTCCAGGGTCCTCGTGCTGAAGGGCCCACCTGCCAGCAGCACACGCTGCTCCTGCTGCCTGCTCTGGTCTCTGTGCTCCTCTCACCCCCCTGACTGTCTTTCTCTATAGCTTCTGCTGTCCTGGTCTCTGATGCCTACTCTGAGTGAAGCCAGAGACCCAGGCTGTCATGCTTGGGATCTTTGCTACTGTATGAGTTTCATCTCCACTAATAGCTTCAACCACCAGGTCCTCAAAAGTAGCTTCAGGCTTCCACCTCCAGCCCTGATGAGCTGTACTTATCATTCTCTTATGAATCAGCCCTCAGCTGCCCACCACCTAGGTGACCATGGACCTGTTACTTCTCATCTCTGGCTTTAGATGCTGTCCCTGTAAAATAAAAGAATGGGGGCTGGGGATAGAGTTCAGTGGCACAAGCACCTGCTGGGAAAGCATAAGGTCCTGAGTTGTATTCCTGATACCCTCCCAATAAGGTCCTAATAAAATAAAAGATTAATACAAGGGCAATAGGTAGCCTGGCCTCCTAGATCCCTATTGGCTCAGCAGTTCGTGACTCCATGACTTTAAATGATCTTCATTTCCACCCAGTGGAACTAACTGCTTAAAGTCATCATGTTTAAGATGCATCTTATCCAAGGCCCTCCACCCCCCACAGATATCCTTCTGGATTCCTGCACCACAAAAAACTCAGCTGTCTTCTGAGACCTTACTGACTGTGCCCCATGGACTGCAATGATGGCAGCTCTTTTCTGTAACCATAACACTCCAACTTGTTCTGCCCATCCATCCATCCATCCATCCATCCATCCATCCATCCATCCATCCACTCACCCATCCATCCGTCTATCCATCCATCCATCCATCCATCCATCCATCCATCCATCCATCCATCCGTCCGTCCGTCCGTCCGTCCGTCCGTCCGTCCGTCCGTCCGTCCGTCCGTCTGTCTGTCTGCCCATCCCACCCCATCCCAGGCTCTCAGTGCTCCTCTTGTGAGTATGGTTGGTTTTTTCAGCCCTGCTCTCTCTGAGATACCCCTAGTCTGTACTCAGCTTTCAAAGCACCTTAAGGGCCCCACTTACACATAGCAGCTCCTCTGAAGGGATCTTGGTTCTCTTTGATAATGCTTTGAAATAACGCTTTGAAATGCATGCCTCCTCTTCTCAGAAGAACACTCACTACAATCCAGTAGGACCACAGGTCTGAAAACAATCACAAACTCTCAAGAGGTCTTTGGGCCTCAAGTTTGACCAACAACACCTCAGATAATTTGAGTCCTTGGTCCTTGACATCACAGCTCTGACCCTTGCTTCTACCTCAAGGCTTTTCAAACCTCTGCTCCAGCAAGCCCCAGACATAAGGGCAGATCCTTGTGCGCTGCTTATTCTCGGATTCGGGGCCTTCTCTGAATCTGGGTCAGCAATGCCATGCTTCTCCCAGCTCATCCCTTGGATGCTCTTTTCCAGTGCAAGCCTGACCCTGCTTACTCTGCAAGTGTCTCTGTCGCACCCATGCTCCTCTGATGCCGTGTGCAGCATGAACCATCAGAACCATGAGCACAGAGTTGTCATTTTTGCATTTACTACACGACAGGCTTCACCGTGGAGTTCAGGGCCTAGGCTGCAGAGCATATGCACAAGAGATTGGTTGGTGATGATTTTTCCTGATAGCCAAGAAAACGAAGGCTTCTAAAATCACACAACAGCTACGTTTGATAATAGCTATTCTCTGTGTTCTTACACACACACAGGTGTTCTGTACAGTATGATACATGGAGCACAATTTATCGAAAACCAATCCTGCTGCAGTATAGTGATTCTTTAGGTTGCACTGGGGGTTGGGGACTAGCGGCGTTGCTGAGTTGCAAGTCTGTCAGGTGGCTTTGCTGAGATGTGAACTTGTCAAATGCAGCACCTGGAGAGGAGCAGGTGCTGAGCATGTTAGTTTATCTTCTGCTTCCTTTGTACTAGACCTTTTCTCCACCCTTTTCATATAGACAGGTGGTGGGTGAAAATAGATCCACACCTGTTTATTGCCCTGCTCTAAAGTTGCAGGGTGAGGAACTTAGAAGCATGACAAAAGGATGAGCTACTTCTGGGAAAGCTACACTCCGGCCCTCCTTGGAGGGTGCTGGGATGACTGCCCAGTTCTGAGGGCTCAGAGCCAGAGAAGGCCAAGGGGTTCATCGAAACTTTTTATAGAAGAGAAGCAGAGGCACAGGGAGCCCTATGCTTGCCCTTAAAACAGGGGCCCTCTGGTGGCAAGTCTACCACCAAAGCTCAGATCCCCGAACTCTCACCTGTAGAGGCATTTCTCATTGTCTCATGAGGTCTCTGTTCCCCACCCCACCAGCCTCTTTGGGCTGTGTTTGGCTTTGCAAAGTAGAAGTTGTAAGTGCTGGTGTGAAGTGAGTCCAGTGCATTTTGGTCCAACAACTTTAGGAAGATAATGAAATGCTCTGTTACAGGCACCAGGGACCAGGGACCAGGGAGTCATACTGATGCTCTCCAGAAGGCCACTGTTTCTACAATCAAAAAGAACTGGGCTTTTCTAGAAGACTGGCTCAGGGCCCACAGTCTGTGCTGGTTGTGTGAAATGTTACATTTGAGAAGTAGTTATTTGGTGCGTTTGTTTGAGACAGGGTACTTCTATGCAGTTCAGGCTGGCCATGGGCTCACTTTGTAGCCAAGGCTGGTCTTGAACTCGCAAAGATCTTCTTGCCTCAGCCTCCTGAGTGTTGCAATTACAGGCATGCACCACTGTACCTCGTGAGCAATAATTATTGAGTACTGACAGTGCTGGGTATAGAGAGATGAATGGGACAGAACTGAACATTTCCTCATGGAGAACCATCCAGTGGGAGACAAAAAAAAAAAAGAATGTGAATAAAAATATACTGTCACCCCTCCAGGCAGAATGAGGCTAATCTCTCCCTATCTGGAAGACAAAAAATAAAAACAGCACTACACAATGGGACTCTGATGAAAACTAAAAATGTAGGAGTCAACATACCTTACTCTATTTTATCTCAATTGATCTCAACTCCCAAATGTTTGAGCTTCAAAAGGTAAGATTAGGTACCAGTAAGACAGCAAGCTCAGCATTGATTTAAAAATCCTCTCCCATGCTCCAGCGTCGAGGAGGCAGCAAACCCTTATTAATCTCCCTGCTATCAGGAAGATCTCAGTCTGCCGGGAGCCAGATTCCCAAGTCGGGCCACATCCTTCTGGTCTTCTGAGTTCTGTGTATACAGCCAGTGTAGTACCGTGAATCAGGCTGCTAAAAATACTTGCTTAAACAGTGGTGTATTAATCACTTTTCCATGGCTGGGACAAAGTATCGGACACAGAACCCTTCAAGGGGAAGGAGTCTATTTTGCCTCATCCACGATTTGAGAAGTTTCACTCTGTGGTTGGTTGGTTCCAAGGCAAGAGGGTGAGGGACGGGATACTCAGTTCAAGAACTTCTAGAAGCCCATAAAGCAAGTAAAAGCCAAAGGGGAAGGTGGCAGGGAGCAGACGCAGTCTCTGAGCCTCCCCTCGTGCCCTCATGAGCTCTGGATCCAGCCACCTTGTCTCCTAGGTATCTCTCAAATCTGGCACACTGACAATCACAGAGTGACCACCTGGGCTTTCTTTGAGGCACAGGGAGAGTCTTTTTATTTATGAATGACATAGAGCTCAGTGGATTTCAAGTCAGACAACCTTAGGAGGGTAAACAGCACCTTTCCATGCCTCTCTCCTTTGGTCATGGAAAGAAATAAAGGATCCCAGAATGTCGGTACAAGGGACTTTTTGAGCCTCCCTCAAGAAGCTCACTCCTACCCCTTCATTTCTGCTTTCATTTCTTGGTTCTCCTAGCAAGCACAAGCACCCGCTCGGCCGGGCACAGTGCGAGGAGCGGCACAAATGTGGCTGATATTGAGGCACAGCCTAACAGGCAGGAAGGGTACCACGGACAAAGTGCTGCCCTAGAGAGGTGGAGTGCACCAGAAGGTGAGGCGGGGCGGACCGAGGGGGGTTGCAGGGGCGGAAGGTCCTCGCGGACCTACAGCACCTTTCCTCCTGATAGCACTACCCTCTCCCAGAGGAGTGACGGTGCGCACCACTTCAGTCATCCACAGGATTGTTTCACTGAGATTTTTAATGCCTTTTCAAAGTGCGCTGAGCAATTTTCCAAATACGGTAATAAATCATTTCTGGAACTAGGTACCTCTTGAAGGATGACGAGCTTGTTCACCCTCCTCCTGAAGGAAGAGCTCGTTCACCCTGTATGGAAGTTCCGCAAGGGCTTGCCACAGCTTCCTTGTCGTCAGGGCAGAAATGGCCCTGGGAAAGGTACAAACTTCATTCGTTTTCTGAGTCTACCTGCATAGGCTTTGCTCACTTGACTTCGCAGACTTGATACTTGTATTTAAGTTGACGCACTTAAAAACTTAAATGGATTTATCACTGAAGCCATCTTTATATCACTGCACTAAATAGAATACCAATATCCTTTGCTCCAAATAGAAGGTAATAGCAAGAATAAATACAATTAGGTTCTTGGCTGCCAGCCTGCCCGCAGGCTGTCTTTATGTGGAAGAGCAGCTGGCTTTTAAAAGGGTCGCTATGCTTGCCCCCCATTTTCCCTGGAGGCCTCCCCTCTCAATTCTTCCACTTTTTAGAACTGACAGGGGACTTGGGAAGGAGATGGCATAAAGGCAGGCCACCAGATGGAAGCCCAGGGACTTGGGGGAGCTCTTTCTGTCTGCAACAACTGTGAAGGGAAGCCACTGCAGTGCAAATGAGCACAGCCTGGCCAGGCTCACGAGGAGCCCCTGGGACAGAGCTGAGGAGCGCTTCCCTGTCAGCCCCCGGAAACATCCATGAGGTGGTCGAGGCCATGCCTGGCCATGCTGCAGACGCCTTAGCCCCACTGAACAAATCCATGTAGCCCTTGGCTAAAATTTTTCCTTGCCTTACCTACAGGTGCTAATGCCCTCATTTGGAAGGATAAGGGTGGTGGTAGCTTACGTGGCTGAACCCTAGCCTCCCAGGAACACAGCTGGCCACATCCTGAAAGTCTCTGGGTCCTTTTTCTGTGTTGATGAAGCAGTTACTCTACTAGAGCCCCAGTTTATCTGTGCATACAAATGAGCTTTTCTGACTTTTAAAATAATAAATATATGAAGTAATACAGTATAGGAAGAGCTCCTAGTGTACACTCGGGCATTCCATAAGGGCTTTTAATAGAAATTATTGTTCATTTTCATTTGAGGCCACTGAAGGGTCTGCACTGGGAAATGGAGATACATGGACCAATTTCTCCTGGTGAGAAGGGGCAGGATCCCTCCTGGCCAGAGGCCATGGAGAAGCCAGGCAGCATAATTACAGCTGTACGTCAGTCACTGAACTATAGGCTGTGCTGTGCAACAGGCACTGCTCAGCGATTTGGTTGTGTGAGTGGTGGACTGTGTTTAGCAGCCTTGGGGGTATAGACTGCTACACCCTGATGGCAAACTCTACAGCCTCCTGCACCGGGTCTGCCAGCCTGAACAGTGCATTGCTGAATATTATAAGCAGTGGCTGCCAGCGGGAAGCATTTGTACCTCCCACCTAGAAAAGCTACAGAAGAAATACTACCTGATAAGAATTTCTCAGCACGGTTGTCATCTTAGGTGTCCACCATGTCCATCTGCAGTCTGGGGTTGGCTAAACTGTCCTTATGTGAAGACACAAGGGTATTTCCACCAGCACAATGTATGAGCTCATTGTCCAGGGTCTCGTTATCACGCATGCTCAGATTTCACAACTCCAAGGTTCAGCACATCTACCAAGGTTCCTGAATAACCGCCCTGCGGTAGTCTGAGGACCACACTCTGAGTTGAAGGCTCTCACCCAGTGGTTCTCAAAGTGTGGCTGCAAGGCCTAACAGTGTCAGTCTCCACAGGAATTCATCTAGGAGGCAAATTCTCAGGCCCCAGAACACTCCGGGATGGGGCCCTGCAGCCTGTACTTAATAAGCCTGGGTGGTGATTCTGATTTCAGGCAAGAGACCTGTTAGGGACCCCACCAGGTGCCACAGCACATGCTCAGGCCTGCTCTCACACTCTGGGGCTGGAGCTTGGAAGGACGAGACAGCTGGAGCTTGGATTTGCTCAGCCTTGCAGGATTCTGCTTTGGGCATCAGCATTTTGAGATTCTCCTTTGGGCTCACCTTGGAGCCCCCAACAGTTTTGGTTTGGAGGCCTCTGAGCAGGTGATTAGGAAAGAGACAGGGGGAGCTGGACCTTGGAGGGGCAGGGGCTGGGTGGCCACAGTCTGAGCATCCTCCCTCCTCCCCGTCCCTCTCTGCTGACAATGGTGTAGGTGTTTGGGGCGCCTTGTGGATCCTACTCAAGGGTAGACACCAGGCCGGCCACACCCAGCAAGAGGACCACAGAGAGGGGGCCGCACCTGCACTTTCCACGGTACACAATCCGGGTGTCGAGTATCTGGGCCACTTCCAGGAGTGAGAGCATATGCAAACAGACTGGCAGCAAAAATAATGGGTGTCTCTGTCCTCCCTCCTCATCTCCCCTGCCCCCTCCCTACTGTGCTTTTTGGCACCATATCATTTCTTAAATTAAATAATACTCCCTTTAATGCTGCTTTGTTAAAAGCACAACTGTGCTCTTAAAATAAATCAACGCGTCTTGAGCACCGGCCAGGCATTCCTGTGGCTGCTTTCATTCGTGTGTGTGTGTGTGTGTGTGTGTGTGTGTGTGTGTGTGTGTGTGTGTTCAAAGACCTGCGGTGAGATGCGCGTAACATAAAGACCCCTGCCTTGACTATTTTTAAGTGTTCTCTTCAGGGATGTTCAGCACACTGGCATTGTTCCGCCCCTGTCACCACCACGGGTCTCCAGTACCCATTCACCTTGCGGAACTGGAACTATCTTCACTAAGCACTAATTCCCCACCCCCGTTCCTCCACAGCCCCCGACCCTTGCCACTTCTGTCTCAGGACTGACCACTTCAGCTGTGGTGTGCACACCCAGTCATACATCATCTATCCTCTTGGGACTGATTTATCTCGCTTAGCGTCAAGTCCTCAGGTTTGCTGTGCTGTAGCCGAGGCAGAACTTCTTTCTTTTTTAAAGCTGAATACTGCTCCCTGGGCTGCACAGCAGTGTTTCCGTGTTCCTGTGTCAATAGCTAGATACTCCGGTGACTTGGCTTCCTGAATAATGCTGTTTTGAGTATGGTTATCAACTATCTAGCTGAGTCTCTACTTTCTCATTTTTTTGGATATATACCCAGAAATGGGGTTGCTGGATAACTGGTAATTCATTCTATGTTTTTAAAAAGAACTACCTTGCTGTTTTCTGTAGCGGCTGTGTTATTTTTTATTTGTGTGTAATCATTTGTATGGAGCCCTCAGAACATCACGAGTTTGAGACTACGAACCCATTCTATAGATTAGGAAATGGAGACCCAGTCAGGTGAGGACAGCTGCGTGAAGTGCAGGTCGGATGTGTTTACCCAGAGACTACGCAGGCAGTAGCTGCAGCTGCTCCAGTTTGGCCCAGTGTCCTGCAGCCTGAGCGGTGAGTACAACTCAGGGATGACTCAGTCCTTATGAGTGACAGCAGATGTATATGGAGTCATTGTCACTGCTGGGGGCTGGGACAGGGCTCCTCCACCAGGAAGGCTGGCATTACCAGTCTTTCCCTGGGGGACAGTGCACCCAGTTCACAGTGGAGCACCCTTGTGCGTTTCTTTCTTTGCTTCTGCTGGCAGCTAAGCCTTTTGAGTAGGGCACACTTTGGACATCATCCAGCCCGTCTGAGTCAAGTCCTAAATGTGGGGAATGAAGAGATGCAATAGGAAGGATTTTGCCACTCATGGACCGAGCACATGAAAGTCACCAGCCCTGTAACTTCACAACTTGTTTTCAGCAGACAGCTTCTGACCTCATGATTTAAGCTACAGGGGCATTTACCAAGAAAGGTGTGAAGCAGCCCTGGTGTCCTTTCTCTGACTGCAGCCAGTGCTCTCTGCTAGAAACTAGAGAAGGAGAAATCCAATAGCACGCAGTGGTGCCTCAGGAAGACTCCAGGTGCCTCTGTCCCTTCCTCCCTGTCATGCAAATGTGGCATGCAGTGACAATGGCTGCCACTGTGCTGGGGGCGGTGCACCTCCAGAGTCTTCTCTCTGGCCATAAAAGTCCCCAGCCTCTTTGTATGGCACAGAAAGTGGCCCAGAGTGGAGGAGGTGCAGGGAGGAGGCTGGAGGCAGAG
>PVKA01022100.1:0-37599 GCA_004027165.1 Ctenomys sociabilis
TAGTAATCCCAAGCCCTGCAAAGTCATATCCTGCCATTCACCACATTTAAGTCAATGAGAATTCTCTCACTTTAAAAGATGGTTTATTAGTAGTTCTTAATATTTATTAGGCTAGAATATGTATTAAATAGTTTGTAGGGCTTGTCAAAATGGTTTTAATACTTGCAACTAACATTTTCAGTGTTCAGCAAGGTAACCAGTTTATCCAATTTTAAGCAGCGTAGCTTCATTAATGAGGTATTTGGCATGGAACATGATTTAAAATGTATTCTTTTCCCAAGTGATTGAATTGTTATAATGAAAATTTATAATTTGTTAACATAGAAGGAAATGAATTAAACTTCTCTATCAGAATTATGCATGGTTCAAAAATGATTTTTGCTCTAACACATAGAAACTGTCAGACGAATGCAATTACATTAGGTATGCTTTCATCCAAAACATCTGAAGAATGCTATTTATCCAGTCTTAGCAATTTAAACTTATGCTAGCACCATAGCTGAGTACAAATGCCAGGCCATGACCATCACACTAATATCATGAGCCTATCCCAAATGCCATTGCTGGAAATCAATAGAGAAAATTTTATTGGGTCCAGGCAATTTCACTTAAACACAACTGTCAAAATCATTCTGTGTCTAACTTAATTTGTAACTTAATTTATACCTACAATGCTTGTACTTTAGACATCTGATTAAAGAACAGCAATTTATTCTCAGGAAAAAAAATGGATCTTTCAAGTGAATAGCATTACTACTTTTCACAGAAATTAACGTATAGTATTTCTGCAATACATAAATTATTCCATGAAGGTAATAAGTAAGAACACCTCTTAATGAAAAGCAATTCCAATGGAGATATTACTTACGACAACTTTCTGGCATTTAGGAATTCTTCAACTCATCAGAATAAATAGATTGATAACTTTACAAAATTTCACTACGGAAATAATATTCAATTTAGATGAAGACAGACTTTATTAATTAGATATCTTTCTAACTGAGCTTTGAAATTGTCTGGAATCTAAATGAAGTTATTTTTTTAAGTTAATTGTTTTTTTGGAAGATGAACCATATAGCTGTTTGTACCCAGCAAGATTATTTACATACTGGCAAAGTAAACTAGAGTCTTATAAACCAAACTTCCTTGGACTAAATATCTGCATTCATTCTGCTCTAGATTATAAAAACAAATTTCTGCTCTCAATTTTTAAATAATGTTGACCTTGACATTTAAAAGATAAAAAAATCTGAAAGACTTCAGATACTCTTATCAACTCAAATTTACCATTTTACTATGATGACTATATATAAATTTAATGAAAAAACTAAAATTCATTTTATGTGCTTTTGTCACCCATTATGATTACAATGATAGTGTCATTCTACAGTGAGCTAGAATTATAGCAAAATAAAAACAACAACCACTTCTTTTTTAAAATCCTGTTTTGAAGTCATCCAACTTAGTGACTCCCTACATGTCTTGTACTTTGCTTACCAGTAAATCCAGCCTCATGTGGATGATTCCAAGTCTACTGGCAGCAGAAGCAGTGTTCCATTATCTTCAATGTGGTTATCTTCAGCACCATCGTTGCTTTTCCAAGACCTACTCTCTCTGTATGTATCAACCCAACAGGCCAGCAAGCCTAAATTAAAGCAAATATTGTGTCCAAATTCAAGGGAGCCATCAGCTATGTGTCTCTGGCTTAATTCTCCAAAAATTTCTATTCCAAATGTCTCTTAAAGATAGACACTCCCATATGGGCCACACCTCAAGATCAAGACAAAAGAGGAAACAAACAGCTACATACTTCCCTAGGGATGGGCATCAGGGATTGATATTCTAAATAGGTATCAATCACCTTGAAAGAGCTCCAATGAGTCACAAGCCCAGCCCCCAACAGGAAGAGACCCTGCCCCTTTTTTTGGCCACTTGCTATGTGACTCACTTCCCCATTTAGTACTGGATTTAATCAATTTTACCTGAGAAATGGTACTGGTAATCTCATTGGTTGACCATATTTTTGTCTCACCTCATGCCCACCTAAGCAAGTTCCCATGTTTTACATCATCTTAGACCCACTTCACCAAATAGTTTTCCTTTATAAAAGTCCCTGGAAGAGACAGCTTCCTGGGGACCATCCGCTTGCCCTCCCCCTCCCAAGCCTTCCTTGGACAGGAGATTTCTTTCCTCCAATAAATATATTCTGCTCATTAAAAAAAAAAAAAAAGAAAAAGTCTCTTAAGATCTCCATCTCACTGTATTTCACCTTGTACCTTGTACTCAACAGAAAACCTCATGCCCTCTGTCTGGAAATAGTGAAGACAGCAAACACTTCTTAGATTTCTGGCCAATCTATATCCTTTGTAAAACTTCAGTAGAAAACAGCCTTTCTACTGTTGAAGGTTCCTCCCATTGAAGGTGTTCGGAGAGGATCCTTTCTGATCACTACAGTTCTTTACTGTAAACAGCTTATTCTGTCCCCTACATTTCCTGCATTTTCTCTGGCATCCACCTAGCCAAGCAGATCCTATTTCAACCCTTTTTCCCTGTCATCTCGGACCCTATCCCTTGACAATAATGTTCTTTGAAAGAACAGTCACATTCAGCCAGCATGTTCCATACCCACAATCTTCATCTCCAATTTTTTCAAGTCTCTTAAGTAATTTTCAACCCTTAATCTACTAAATGTACTTTCAGAAGGGTAAAAATTGACCAATCTCATGATCAAATATGAATGTCTTTCATTATGCATGGTATTTGTTACCTCTGTGAGTGTTACCATTGTAGAAGACTCCTTTCTGCCTTGAACTCTTCTTTGGCCTTGCCAGACATGATTTTCATTTAGTTCTGTTTTTACTTAACAATTCCTTCTCTAGTTCTCCTCTGGGCTGCTTTTGCTTCCCTTGGTTCCCAAATGTGGACAGGTCCCTCAGTTTCATTCCATGCCTTTATTTTCCATTTATAGCCTCCAGATTTACCCTTTCATTTATTCATAAAATATTTATGAGCACCTTTTATGCAATAGGCTTTCTTCTAGGTGCTACACATTATGTCACATGCTGCCATCTGCTTCTCTCAAAATTATAATTTCTTCTGCATTCCTGCAAGTACATTGCCGTTTCTTATATCATTCTTGGTCTTTGCCTCTTGTCTACTTCCAAAACCTTTGAGTTCATTCTCCTTGCTACTGATATTATTTATAAAAGCCTAAGAAAAATTCAACCAAGTCTCTAAGCAACCCATAGAAGCCATTTCATTGCTAGTCCTAAGCAATGACAGCTACACTACTACTGCATTACATATTAACACTTTTGTAGTGGGCTGGGGAGATAGCTCTTTGGAATAAGTACTTCCTTGGCAAGCACAAGAGCCTGAGGTCAATCCCCGGTTCCACATAAAAAAAAAAAAAAAAAAAAAAAACACTGTGCCAATGCATTTCATTGTTTATTGTCAACAAAGCTGTGTGGAAGGGTGAAATTTTATCCTACGTTAAAGATGATGGAATAGAAACTCAGAAAATTAAATAATTACCTAAAATCACACAGCTACTAAGGGACAGAGATGGGCTTCACACAAATCACAAGTCCACTGCCTCCCAGACTTTGGCTTTAACCATGCTCCTCTCCTGCCTTCTTTCTTGCTCCAGATATATGACTTGAGCACTTGCCAGGATGATTTTTGCCATGTGGTTCCAACTTCCTCTCTTTCCCTCTTCCCACCCTTTTCTTTTCCCCTCCCATCCTTTCTCTTCCTCTCTGTGTAATTTGTATTGCTTCAGGCAAGAGCTAGCTATGTAGTCCAAGCAAGTCTCAATCTCATAATCCCCCACCTCAGCTTCCCAAGTATTGGGAATATAAGCACGCAGTGCACTACCACACCAGGTTTAATCATGACGGCTCCTTAGAATTTCCCATCATATGTGTTCAGTCCATCTGGGATGCCTTTTCCTGCTTGTACCTGTCTAGAAAATGCAGAATTATCTTCAAAGCGTAATGAGTTATGATTTATAAATCTACTTTGAAAGCAATTCGCAAAGAGAACTTCCCAAAATATCATAAGCAGGGACAGGCATTGATATCATGTCATGATCTCCTGAGGTATGTGATACTAGGAAATACGGCGCAAATAGAGAAAGGATATGTTTAAAATAAGCCGCAGAGATTTATCCTTATATCTCATAAAATGGCTAATATTTTTGTTCAATAGTTCAGGCTGAAGATAACAAGACAGGCAAGTACCATTCACAAATGAACGCCCACATTTCCAAAGGTTCCTGTGAACTACTCTCAGGAATGGTTTACTCAAGTAAGAAGACATTAGCTTTGGCATCAGACCCACCTGGATTTCACAGTACTATCACAGCCAAATATGTATACTAAGATATTATATTTAGCCTCTGAGCCTCAATTACTCTGTTTTTAAAATATGAATAAAATAATTAAATCAGAGAATTCTTGTTAAGATTAAATGAAAAAAAAATTTGTAAAGATCCAGACCCAGCTCCCAGAAGAGACAAATTCTAGCTATCTTCCAAGCCCCATTTCTCCTCTCTTCAGTGCCATAATTCAAAAACATCAAAATCCACTCCACTGTAGAGTTCTTAATAAGATCTCATGGGGCCAATACAGTATTTGTCACATTCATTATTTTACTCTACCCTAACATACCTGAACCCCATATTTAGAAACACAACAGCAAGAAACTGGAGGACCTATTCAAATAAACTCAGTTTGTCTTTTTACGGAGCCAACAGAATTTAATATCATGACTGGGCCGGCCACATAGCTCAGCAGACTAGAGAACCTACTTAGGCAGGCTCAGGGGCTGGAGTTCCGTTCCCGGTGCACCGTGCTGGTCTCACACCAAGGGCAATTTAGACTGGGTGTGGCGGCTCAGGTCTGTAATCCAGCTCTCGGGCGGCTGAAAATAGGAGAATCACTAAGAGTCCGATCTGTGTAGTGAAACCCTGTAGACCCTGTACTTAAATACATAAAAAATTAAGTTAAATTAAAATAAATACCATAACTGATCCCCTACTTTTAAATAATTTATATCTGTATACTACAGAGGGAATATCCTCTGCTTTATAGGAGAAATAAAGAAACCCAGACACCCTTTTAGCAAGCACAAACAGGGAGGACCAGAAAAATACTGGTGAGAGATCCTTCAGGGCTCCTGAAGACAGAGCCTTGCAGCGGACGCCACACATGCGATGAACATTGTGCCCTCCATGAATTCGCAGCATACATTTAAGAGAGCAAGTCTCCCCAGCCTTCCCGCTGCAGTCGGAGGTAATACAGCAGTAACAACTGCGAGAACGTCTGGCAGAAGCGGTGGAATCTCCAGGAGCTCAGAAACTCCAAATTGAGACTCAGATGATTGGGCGGCAGCTGCAAGCCCCATACAATTAGAACGTTGGCAAGCCAAGCAGGAAACGGAGCCAGGAACAATACGGAGGAGCAGGAGAGCCTCTAAGCCCGACCATTCTTCACATGTTTTAAGCATATGTTTAGCCCAGCAGGGGCTATGGTGACAGCTGAAAAGCCACTTCAGAAGCTGTCAGGGATGACATCTGTAGAAGCCCCTTGGTGCCTTCATATGCCAATAAGGGTGTTTTGCACTCCTGTTAGCAGGATGTAGGCCTGAGACAGATGAAGCACACAGGCCCAGAGGATGCAAAGTTGTACTCAAGAGGCCAGGATATTTCCCATGGGCCAATCTACGAAGCTCAATAGCAATGGGACTGGAAATCATTTCACCACACAGCCAGGACCTACATTGTTCCATCTACCCACAAGTCCTTAAGAAATGTCCATTGCTCCCAGGAAGCATCTCAGCTTTCAAGTCTATGAAAAAGTACTATGCCATTCGCCTCACACAGCATACCACAAAAAAGGGTGTTTAGAATGGGTAAGTTAGTATTGCTAGACTATCTGATCAAAAACAGTAATTCCTCTTATTAACAGAAAGCAAGAATATTCAAGGAGGAATTGCACTGAGAACGTTAATATTAGATGTCATTACAAGTTCAATGAACGAATGATCACATTCGTTACCTGGCCCTCTAGTTTTCCAAAATGTTTTACAAAATAATAATGTACCATATTTGCAGCTCTAGATATGCATTAAAAAAAATGTGGTCCAAGGAAATAAAGCAAAATAACTTTTTAAAAGCTTAAAACATTTTTGAAAGAAGTAATCCTTCACTTTAAACAATTTGAAATAAAGTGAATGTCTCATAAAAATTCACAGCTATAAATGGCACCAAATCAGTGTACATATTTCTGAATGAAGGATCCATTGTCACATTTCAGCAAATTAGAACAGGGTAATTTTGCAGAGACAGATTTCAGAATCTAAAAACACCTGCCATGCTAGTTTCACAATGAAAAGCTCTTCCCCATTCCCACTGGTATCTATGTTCCATTCACTGTTAGATGGTTATCACCCTAAATTCAGTCTCAGAAGCCAAAAGGTGAGCAATTTATTTTTAAAATCTTGTCAAAAGGTTTTGGAAAATTAGGCAAATGTTCCCTGCAGAGTCACAGACATGAGAATAAAGTTCAAGTCACAAAGGGAATGGTTTCTAAATTAACCTTAGACAGGTTAATTTGCTTGACCTCAATAATCATTTCACTGTGAATATGTATTTCAAGATATCCTGTTGTGGGACTGCCAAATAGCTCAGCAAATTAAAGCAAGCAGGCTGAGGGGCCAGGAGTTCGATCCCTGGCCTGCCATGCCAGCTCTGCCCTTAGGGCATGCTGGGATGACATTTGAGACTGGTGGTGGTAGTGAGTGCCTGGAATCCCAGCTCTTGGAAGGCTGTAAACAGGCAGATAACTATGAGTCTGATCTGCACAGTGAGACCCTGTAAACCCTTTACTAACATACAAAAAGAAAAAAGAAATTATTACATTGTTGATATATTTGGAGATATGATAATGGTTTAGGGAGCCACGTTCATGCATCAAGCTAATGAGTGGTTGGTTGTGACCATTAACCCTACTAAATCAAATTTATTGGATTCAGAAATGTCTGTTAGATTACTAAAGCACATATTGGGTGACCTTGGGTAAGCTTATAGAGTTCTGAAGACTGGAAGCAGGTTGAAATATGCCAAGCTTTAATGCAACATTTTGTTTTGTTTTTGTTTTTGTTTCATTGTGGCCAACTCAGCCCACCCTGGGGTTGATACAATCTGTGGTGTCCGGATCAAACTGTGGTCCCTGTGAGCTTGCCCAAGCTTCCTAAGCAGGCACTTTAGACCACTGAGCTATCTCCCCCACCCCTAGTGCAACATTTTGGACACTGTTACACTCACTCGCTTTGAATTCCTGGCTCCTATCTGCTATGACACTGCTCTCCCATTGTGCTTCCCGGCCACCACAAACTGAGTCCCTTCTGCCATGATGTTTCTGCTTGGAGCCAGCCAATCTTGGGTTGAATCCCTCTGAAAGCAATGTGCCAAATTAAACTTCTGCTCCTCCAAGTTGTGTTATCAATTGTTGTGTTCAAAACAAGGAAACTGGCTAGGTGAAGCATTCAATGTGAATTACCTCTGGGTTACTATAATGCAAAAATTTATGAAGCACATATGCAATTGTCATGCAGTTTAAAACTTATGATTATTTATTGCTTGCATTTTTCATTTAATATTTTTAAACTACAGTTGATTATGGATAACTGAAAATTCAGCATATTAAGAAGAATTGCTGTGATAGCAGCTATCAGGGGACACAATAATAGGCCATGTAATTATACTGTACCTCATCTTTATAACAACCTTATAAAATATGTCATTAGTACTCTTATTTTATACATTAGAAAACTTAGATACAAGCAGACATGAAATTCTATAAGGTCATTGACCAACTAGTGATGATAACTGCTTTGAAAACTGACTTCAGCTGTGATACAGTTCTTGATGGTATTTTTCTTGTGTCTTCAAATTCCTAACGTCCAGTGTGATGCCCAGAATGTCACTGCTACTAACTTAGAGTGTATTTATTTATTTACTTAATTTATTTATTTATTGGCGGTACCAGGGATTGAACTCAAGACCTTGCACTTGCCAGGCAAGCACTTGTTCCGCTGAGCTATCTCACCAGCCCAAGAATGTATTTTAAAAAATTAATTAATTTTAAAAAGAACCAAAAAGAGACACACTTTCTCTCTTGCATATTGAATGTCTCCATTTTCCTATTCAGTGTTCACTCCCGGTTTTCCCTCCAGCAGAAGCTGCTCACCACAGTTCTCATAGTTTTAATGCACTGGAGGATTCTATGTTAGATATGCACACTGCTGCTTCCAAACAACTGATCTTTATCAACTTGCAGAATCCTTTTAGGAGGCCCATGTGCTCTTTTATAAACATTGCTCCACCTTTATCACCATCATCTGGTGACCTCTGGACACTCTCAAGTTCTTAAATAACTTTAGTACTCAAGACAAAATCTACCACAGCAGTCCCATGCTTCATGACCTGCTCAGTGTAAAGCAACTACAACTAAGACCCACTATGGTCTCTCTCTGGTTTTTTGTTTTTTTGGGTTTTTTTTGGTGGAACCAGGGATTGAACTCAGGCCCTTACACTTGCCAGGCAAGTGCTTATTCTACTGAGCTATCTCCTACGGCGCCTACTATCATGTCTTTACATCATATTGTCTCTGAGAGCTCTTCTACCTTCAAGGTTCTGGCCTTCATGTTTTCTTTTCTTGATGCTTGGTTCTTACCTCCATCTCTAATCTCTGTCTTACTGAACAAAATCTTTCTCCTATGCTTTCTTCAGCAATCTGTGACCTCATAAACAATGCCCATTCTTTCAAGCCTTTCCTCTTTCCTTCTCTTCATCTTTCTTACCTCCATTAAAATATGCTCAATCTTCCATGATCTATGAAATCTTTCCCATGAAAGTATTTAAATAACTCCTTTCTGGACTTGGATATACAGTTCAGTGATAGAGTGTTAGCCTACCACATGCAAAACCCTAGCTTTGCTCTCATGTACCACATAAAACAAAATAATAGTCCTTTATGTCCACATTTCCTATTTCGTCATTTACTTGAGACTAATAATTTGACTAAAATGTAGCCTTGCTATAGAAATATACAGTAGGACTAGGGAGATAGCTCAATGATATAAGCACCTGCTTGGCAAATGCAAGGTCTTGAATTCAGTCCCTGGTTAAAAGAAAAAGTAAAAAGAAAAAAAAATGTATAATACTGTACATGCACATGCCAATAATAAATAAATGTGCATATTTTAAACTGTAATTATAGATATGAATTCTGCATGTTTCTGTTTTTACTACTTCAAGTGTCTTGAGTAAAATAATGATAACTTGTATTCCAAATACAAGTCACAGAGCCTACATTTTCACTTGAGCGACAGACTGTTCAGATACAGAGCGAGCAATTCCAGACTTGCTGGGTTGTGTCTTCCTGGTATTGTAAAACAGAAGCTGCTTTCTGTCTTCTCTGGGCCCAAGAAATTGTGTATTCTCACTCAGCATGATGTAGTGCTGCCCAGCATAAAATATGTAAAGGACAAGCCTTTTAACATTTTGTAATAGCATTTTTCAAACTGTTTTTTTCCTGGCTAAAAAAACAAAGATTAGAGCTTGCTCAGATATAACTCTCCTCAAAAATAATAATGCATACATTTATATTAATAAAAATATGTAAATGACTGCCATGTTACCCTATAGGCTTTTTCATATCTTAATAAAAAAATTTCCCACAGCAAAATATTTAATTATGATTTTCATATACTTCAGATGTGAAAAAAAATATACCCAAACCTCTTAATTTTTAGGGCAAAATGATATTCTATTTTTTTATTTCTGTTAACCAATTAAGGAAAATAGATATTTTTGCCATGAGATATAAAATGTCAGCATTTTTATTTGAATATAATTATATAGATTCATTTATACTTATTTTATTTGCTTATATTAAGAGTCAGGTGCAAATCTAAGAATGCTATGTGGTATGACCAAAAGCTACAGTAAACATATAAAGTTTTATTTTTTTAACATATAAAGTCTTAAAAGCATTTATTATATTCACAGATGTATTTCTATTAATCCCCCTTAAAAACTTCCCTTGCTTTGAACATACTGCTTTTGCCACTTTCTGAAAGAGTTCTGGAAATCCTTTCTCATGAGTGTCTTTAGTTGAGCTGTCATGGCTGCCTTAATTTCCTGAATCGACTCAAAACATTTACCTTTCATGGTTATTTTAACTTTGGGGATGAGCCAGAAAGGACACAGTGCCAGATCCAGTGAATGAGGTGGATAGGACACGCTGTAATGTTTTCACAAGCCTGCCCGTCCGTCCACTGGGTGACACTTGACAGAGGCACTTATTGTGCTTTTTATTACACGTTGTAAAGACAGCAGAGTACTTTCAGAACTGTTTCAGAAAGGGGCAAGAACGATGACATAAATGTGTTTGAAGTGAAGGGAGATCTTTTGAGACAGATTAATGGCAACATATCTTTTACTGTAACACTTTAAAAAATTAAACTCTCGCTGTATTTTTGATCACCCTTTATAAACATAAGCAATGCTTGATTAGTCAAGTTACAATGAAATGGCATTTCCTTCAGCATAAAATTAAGGTTAAAAGAATATTTAATTTTTATCAGGAAACATAAAACTCTTTGTTGTTTTATTAGCCATCAAATAAATGTCATCCTCTCTAGGTGAACTTCTAAAAACACAGCATAGCAGTAAAGCAATGCTCTCTTTCCTGGGATTGAATCCATTTTCTTCTATCTGAATCTCACCCAGCCTGTATAGTTCTGATGTTGAGCTCTGGCTTCTGCTCATCTTACCTGGAATTCTAGCATTGCCAATTTCTGTCAAATTAACCAGGACATTTTATTTAGCCTAAGACCTACTTTCTCACGCATTAGGTTAAGAAAAGAATAAAACCAAATTCACCAGATTGTCATAATGACAAAAAATGAGAAAATGGGTAGTATATGTATGCTCTGTTAATATTTACTGTTATTATTATTCTATTTATTAACTAGCTTTCATTGTGACATACACATTTTTTGAGGACATGTATATTAAGCACTGATGCATGTTCAGCACTGTAGGTGAAGACACTAAAAGCAAGATAATCTCTCATAAGTAAATGGCGAGATAGACAAAAAGAGACACGTAAAGACCAATACACAAGGCCCTGCAAAAGTGTGTGGAAGAGAGACTTCATGACATCCAACAGGATTTTTTAAGGCGAAGAAGGAGCTTTTCGCTATGGGAAGACAAATAGATGGATACAGGTGACTTAAAAATGAAGAGGCCCAGCTGGCAAAGCCTTGTCTGGCCCCTTGAGCACCTGCACCTTCCTTAGCTGGTTGGTCAAAATCCTATGACCTGAGTTCAGTCAATCAGGTATTCTTCTCTAGGCCTCAGATTCTCAAGAGACATAAGAGATAACAAGTCTCTGCAAGAGTGAGAGAATCTTCCTGGCTCCCATCTCCAAGGCAGGAGGAGCAGCACTGATAGGGAAACAGGAATCGTGACTGATTCTAAGCAGACTGCCCCAGTAGAATGTTCTCAGCTGTGTCCTCAGCACTTTGCTCACCTTTCATTTCTAGTCTATTTCTGACTCCAATCTCTCACTGTCTAGCCTATTTCTAAGAAACTCAATATCCTTCTCACAAATTGCTTTTATGCATACTATAGGTTTTCCATTCTCTAGAGCTGAGAAACTCGTCTGGTATGTTTGCTTACAAAGTACAACTTTCCCATCTCCTAAGAACTGTGGGCTTTCAATCGAACTATAATTGTCATTTTCTTTTATGAAAACTAAGAAGCTACTTTTTTGCCTTTTCAGTATAAATAAACTTCTTCATTATGACCCATTACTTTTACAAAATACATATCTCAGGCGGAGGGCCTCACAGCAGGTAAGAGACGACGCGACTGATGACCGCGGAGACCGGCTGATGGCGCAGATCTAATTTATTGCGGAAGTGCAGGTGTACATATAGGGAGGTGAGGGGGTGGATCTGAAGGGTGAAGAAAGTTATGTGGAGAGTTGTGATAGGAGTGTAGGCATCTGTGACACAGATTAATGGCCAGGGGACTTCCGGGAGATCAGGCAGAGCAGTCTCAGCCCTTTGGTGCGCCACCTCGGGGAGGTATCTACACCCGAGTGTCAGCTACCTGGGCAAGCCAGACCTCTGCGTTACTCCCTTCACATATCAAGAAAGTATAGTCTAAATTTTAAAAAAACATCGATATTAGACTGAGTGTGGTGGTGCATGCCTGTAATCCTAGCACTTAGGAAGCTGAAAACAGGATCACTACTAGTCTGATCTGTGTAGTGAGATCCTGTAGATCCTGCACTAAATTCATTTTTAAAAAAGAAAAACAAAGCATATATTTTTCCTATTTTACGCACATGTACACAGACTTACACACACACACACACACACACACACACATACACACATTTCACAATTCATTCCTTCCATACAAGACTCCCTTCCTCTTTACTCTTCATTTTATGATCAGCAATAAAGAAGAAAGGAAAAATAATTGCTGGGAAGAACAATGCCAGGAAATAAAGAAAAAACAAATAATTTGATGGTTCCTTGTAGGAGTCAACAACCTATTCCTATCTCTGTTTTCATCTTAATATTAAATTGATCAAATCTATATTTTTTGTTCCTTAAAACATCTAGTATCAGCAGTTCATTGCTCACAGTTGATGGTTCAGATACAGACACATCTTAGCCTGGGGATCGCTGTCATCGCTAGCAGATGAACAGGTGGAAAAGATTAAACTGAAAATACCCACTCCATTGGGAAGCTCTTCAGGACTCCAGGCAGGAAAGCCACACTTCCAAAGCCACTTCTCTGAGGGAATATAGTGATGAGAAATATCAGGTACCCTGAACTGAAAAAACGGAAGACGAAAATTGACGTAGCTTCACTACTTGTACTGTGATGTACACAGCCAGCAAAAGCGACTGAGAACACTTAATAAATCCTTTCTGCTTTCATATCCTCAAATACCTCCCTCGCCCCCCTTTGGTCGTTTCCCAGCTGTCTCTGGCTTTTATTTTGCATCCGCTTGGACTAGGAGGTCAGAGTTAAGCCTGGAGGAATGTGTCTTTCTACAGACAGAAACCTGACTCCCTCTGAAAAACCTCTTACTAGGTCTTGGGAAAACTGCAGTTGCTATCGCATGTACAGAGACAGCTTTTGGAGTCATTGGACTTGAAGTGTTCTGTTTGTTGGGCTGCCAAAAGGTTACTACTCCCAAAGGACTGAGCTAATTTCTCTAGTCCCCTCCCTCAGAGTCATGCTTATCTGGCTGCAGCTGCTAAAAAGATGGGAATTTAAAAGTGGCTACACAAGTGCTAAAGTAATAACCAAAACAGTGAAAATATATTTGGGTTTTAAACAGAAAATAATCTTACTGCAGAAGGTGTGTGGTAGGGGGAGAGCAGTAAGAACAAAGTAGTGGAATAGCCAACATGTTAAAAATGAAACAAACAAACAAACAAAACAAAACAAAACAAAACAAAAAAGCAGGAAGGATATCACAGATTCTCAGAGATGGAAACTGTGTTGCTTTGTGCCCTGCGAAGGACAGTCTCATGACATTCTGTGACCTAAATCTACACAAAAGTTCATGTCAGTAACTTGACCGCTGCTGTAATATTCTGATCCTATCTTTCTGTGATTCTCAAAAAACTGTGAAAGCAGGTTAATATTTTTGCTGTGTTGGCAATGACCTTAGTACATTACTCTTTCTATCCTATCAATGTTCCAGTACTTTCATGTAAAACAGAAATGGTTGGTTCTGTTCTTGAATAAAATTCCGTGTTTCATTCAGCACAGTCTGGGAAACATGGGCAGAGCAGTAACCCTATTGTCAAGGTTTGGGGCTGTATTTCTGTGGTGGGGGGTGGTTCTCCCCACCCCTTCACTTTAATTCCCTCCATCTCTGGAATTACCATGTTTTCCTCTTTCATCAAAGGGGAAAGCTACCTTATACCTTAATCCAAGGTGAAAAGGACTAAGAACAGCCATTCTTGGCAATTTATCCCACCCTCAAAAAGAGATAAAAGGGAGGGCCAGGCAGCTCAGCAGATTAAAGCACCTGCTTAGGCAGACACAGGCTAGGATTCGATCCCTCCCCCTGCCTTGCCAGCCCCGCCCCCAGGGTGCACTGAGATAGCTATTGAGATTGGGTGTGGCGGTATGCACCTGTAATCCCAGTGCTGGATTATTACAAGTCCCACCTGTGTAGTGAGATCTGTAGACCACGTACTAAACACATAAACAATGAGATAGAGACAAAGGAAACTCACTAGTAACAGGCTTCCTGTTGAAAGACTTGAGAATTTGAAATAGGAAGCCTCTTTTAAAGCCCTCAAGTCATGCTGTTGCAACATATCAAAGGTATCCTGCAAAACACTGAACTCTTTTCCATGGAAGCAGATTGCAACTGTTGCAAAACCTGTGGTTGGTTACAGGCGATTTCTCCCACTTACTCATGTTAAAGCCTTGCCCCCAGGTCAGAAATGGCTTCTTAGTGGGTGTTCGGGGACACTCTGTTCTACCAGCATCTGTGCCTTTTTCATAGCTTTTCTTCATCTGGTAGAAAAACAGGCTTAAAGACTGACTGATTCATGCTAATAGCGTCCTTTGGTATTGCACTAACTTTATCTCCCTTTGTTGCTCTGTCTGTAATCCTGTCACCCCACCCCTATCATTCTGCAATGAAAGTGAAAGTCTCTGATAACAGTACACAACCCACAGGCAATTCTGTTTGATTTTGTTTTCCAGTCATGCTTAGGCAGATCAGTCAAAAGCTCCGCTGATGCATTTTCTTCTGGCTTCTCAGTACATTTCCGCAATGATCTGAAAATATTTGCAAGCAGCTTCACTTCCTGGAAAGTTTTTGCTGCTCCAGGGAAACATCTAACATTTTAAACATCTCTTTGAACTGGTTGCTCGGACCCTGATCCTTTTTTTTTTTGAAATTCTGGAGAAAATGTTCTAAAACCTGGTGTTTAAATAATCACAGCTAAATTGCTTATTTTATTTTATAAAATTGTCCCTCTGCAGCAAATCTGAAAAGTCTTAGCAACAACTAGGCCTGTCATTTGTTTGTCGGCTTATTGATTCATGAAATTATCATTAGCTTTACTCCCCCAATGCCTGCGGCAACTCCGTGCAAACAGAGCATGCTACAGGAGCATTTGCCAAAAGGCATGAAAGAAGGTGATGCAACATTTAAGCCTGCATTTTTGGTGGCCAGTATTTTTGTCTGTGTAAATGAAAATGGAGATCTTGAAATATCAGCTTGTAATATACAAACTAGCACTTGTCTTCTATCTAAGAGATGTGTAAATGTAGAGCTGGTGACAGGGATTCTATTATTCACTTTCTGGAATGACACTGGCTTGTCACTGAATAACCTGCAATCAGAGATGGTGGGCTCTCTTACTCTTTAAATACCCAGTTAAAACACAG
Source organism: Ctenomys sociabilis (assembly GCA_004027165.1). Lineage (NCBI taxonomy): Eukaryota > Metazoa > Chordata > Mammalia > Rodentia > Ctenomyidae > Ctenomys > Ctenomys sociabilis. The sequence continues at coordinate 15,515 of PVKA01022100.1, forward strand.
GGCAAACCGATGTTTTCTGCACTTTTTTCAGATGCATTACCACATTTGATTTTTGAATGTGTTTTTCTCTTATAGATTAAGCCATTATTTTTCAAAACAGTGTTTTTAATCTGTTACCATTGATTCATTATCTTTTTGGTGTACATTTAAGAATTTCGATCTTAATTATCTCTTTTAAATTTAAAATTACCCTTGTTAAGCATATCCTATGCACCAGAATTCAGTAAGCTACAGTCTACAAAATTATAGCTTTCTGTCTTTCTTCCCTACCAGAATACAAATACCACATTCAACTTAATGAACAAGTTAAATCAGTTTTCACATCATTCCATTCTATGACCTAGGTTAGATCCTAATTTTGAGTAGTAACATTTAGCATATACATTGGCTGTTTTGGAAATATTAATGGGGAATATATAATTTTATGTACTCAAACATATATCTACATATATTTGTATACATATATGTATATTGTAGTGTACCTCTGCAAAGCATATCTTTCTAACCTTTTTAATGATAATATCAGCCAGGCGTGGCGGCGCAGGCCTGTAATCCCAGCACTTGGGAGGCTGAGACTGGAGGATTGTTGTGAGTTCGAGACCAGCCTGAGCTACAAAGTGAGCTTAAGGTCAGCCTGAACTGCATAGTGAGACAAAAAGACAAAAAAAAAAAAAAAAAATCCCTGTCTCAAAAAGACAAAAAAAAAAAAAAAATGATAATATCGAAAAGCACATAGCTTAGGAAAATATCTGCTGAATGCATAACACATGCCAATGTACTCTGTCTGCTGTCAAACCTACCAGGTGACTATTGCTACTCATATTTTATAAATGACAAAGTTGTAACACAAAGGAGTTATTTTCTCCAGCTCCCTGAGCTAGTAATTGAATGAGTAACAATTGCCTAACTGCAAAGTAACTGCTCTGTGCAGGGCCTGAGACTTACAGAGGGCACATGTGCACTCAGCCTAGCAAAGTGGTCACTTGCATGAACCGCTTCACCTCTACTGAGCACTTACACAGTGTTGTTGGTGGGATAACCTCTGATCCATTTTAATGTTTTCTGACAAACTAGTATGCAAGACCTGTTGTATTCACAAGGTGCTTATATTATCCACACAGTAGGACATGTTTGTAAAAGAAGAAAGCAAGAGTAGTATTAATGCGCATTTAGTATTTCAATCATGCTGACTTATCAGAGAGAGGATCACAGCAATGACTTCACCAAGGGTTCCTTCTCAGCATGCAACTGTGGGGTATGAAAATTAGGAGGAACCATGTAAACAGGACGGCCAGTGTTCCAAGCTTTCCAGGGATGTTGGGCTCTCCCAGGACAAGGGAGGTTTTTAAATAAGACTAAAGAGGTTCCTTAGATACTGTGCTTTCCTTGCTGAAACCTGGACATCTGAGGCATACTTGGACAAGAGGGCCACCTTTGTATCACAAGATCTAACATCTTTTCACTGATAAGAAATCTCAGGTTCACAGCAAGTGTATATAGGTCAAGCACTTGGTGGGCCTGAACCATTTCTAGGCTTACTCTCTTTAAAGGTTGGTACCCTTTGATTTATTTGGCTTCCTAGTATACTGTCACTGCTCAGTCGTAATCACAAATGTTATTGTTCATTAATTACATTCCCCATTAAGATTTTAAGTCATAGTCCAAAATTGGTTCCCCTTTGTATTTTCAGCACCTAGTCAAGTTCCTGCCTTAGGAAATGCTACTCAGTAAGTATTTGCTGATTGGCATTGAAGGAGACTAGACTGTGTTGCTCAAAGGTCTGAGTCTTTATTCTAGTTGTATCACACAAGAGAAACAATCATATACTAAAGATGGAAAGCCAGGAGCTCTACACCAGGCAATATCCCCACGATTTTTTTCCTTTGCTTCCTATATTTGATGCAGTTTATGTAACATGTATTATACTACAATGAGATAATGAGGCAATTTAAAAGAATAGATAATAGTGCCTATGTCTCCATGGTGCATCAGGGTAATGCTAATTTAGGAGGTATAGACCATTGGATAAATTGTTATTTCAGTTGTCCTAGTTGCTGGGTTTCTGTCAACAGGCAATCTCTGAACACATCATTCTCCTTCTCTTTCACTCACTTGTTATCTCCACTAATTATCTGTGAAGAAAAAAGAGGGCAGTTCAGTGAATAGATTCCAAAGGTGTTCTCTCACTATGTCAAGAGGCATGCCTCCAGTGGTAGAGATAGCTCAGTGGTCTAACTGCCTGGCTAGGCAAGCGCAAGGACCCGGGTTCCATCCACAGCACCACATGCTGCTCCAGCCCACCCCTGGGTGCTGGACTGGTAGTAAAACCTCTTCAAATCTGATGTAGCACTTGAGACATAAGATTTCAAAATAAGGAATTTTTTCTCCAGCTGTGCTACATTTTGACATTTTCCATAATGCTCATGATTTGTGCTGTGGAGGTATAATTTTCCCTTTTCAAAAGGTGAAAATCATGTTTCAGAACTAAATAAGAAATTATTCAATGGACACTCTGGAACTAAAACAGTTTTCAACACCAAGTAAATTTCTTTGATCAGAAGAAACAGTATATTATATTCACTACAAACCTTTGAGTTGGAATCACTGCCAAGAAGTACCAACAAAGATGAAAATATCAGAACTTTGAAGTTGAACCACAACAGCTTCATTATTCCACAGTACATGTAAACTCAAAGAGTTCAATTCATCACTATTTGCAAGTGTTTCTACTTCCACCTAAAAGCATCCTTTTTGATTTTTCTCTTTTTAGAAACTTACAAAGTATCACTGTTCTATAACTTCAAACTAATCCCCGGAATTATTTCATTATAGTACAAAAGCAGAAATCATGTGATACATGGGCTGCTCACTATACATGCAAACAGTGCTGTGTGTCCAGATTTTCCACTTCCATCCTTCCTTCATTACATAGTTTACTATAAATAGAGAATGTTTAAAAAGGAAGAGAAAAGCTTATCACCAAAGGATAGCATGAACTGAATATTTGACTGGTAGGAAAGGAAACCCTATCCTTTTGAAGAAAGGCTATCAGAGCAAGATATGGAACACATATTTGTAATCCAAGCTATACAGGAGAATCAAAAGTTTGAGTTTAGCCTAGAAACTTAGCAAGACCCCATCTGAAAATTTTATTAAAAAAGCTAGAAATATGGCTCAGTATGAAAGCCTTGGGTTCATACTCCAGCAATGATAAAAAAAAAAAAAAACTTTGCAAGATTCATGTGTATTTTCACAATCTAGACCAAAGATATTTTTAGCATCAGCTTGCAGAGGGCTACTTTATTTTGGCTCGACTGGTTTCTTTCCTTGGAGATATTGGGCAGAAAAATCAACAAAACCCTAGTGCCTCTTAGTCTGATTAGTTCATTACCAAATTTGGCCTCAATGGTAGCATTCAAGTTTTGGGGTACAAAACACAGGAAGGCACTCTAGGGTAATGGTGCTGTAACAGCACTCCCGAGGTTGTTCAACCAGTCCTGCTACTCCACACCCAGCACACTCTACACTCATCTTCACCCATCAGCATCTCAAAAGAGAAGCATCGCTGTGATAGGCACAGCTTTATACAGACTCCACATGAGCTGTGCTCAGGATCACAGGTGTTAACCTAGCACTTCAGGTGACAAATGCTGACCTTTTTGAAAAATGCACAGCCTGTGATCCAGCTTGTCTCCTTGCACTAACTCATTCTATTGATGCTTGCACAAGAAAGCAAAAACAGACAAGGGCACTGTGAATGATTACCTGTATTTGTAATAAGAAAACAAACTAATGAAGTGATTAAATAAATCATTTATGGTAATAAAGCATTGGAATTTTGTGCAGCTATTTCAAGAGAACAGTAAAGTGACATCTTCTGGCACTGTAGATAGGAAAATTACTCTACTCATCACTAGGTGGAATTGTTTTAGAAGAGGTTTTAGCCATCACTGTTACATAGAAGCCAAGCTGAGAAAAGAATCCTGAAGCTGAACCCACACAACATACTCCTAACAACACTTAGAATTTTTTTTTATCTCAGATGCATAAGATTTGCAGTTTCCTACCCTGCATAGCATAATGTGCTGCAACAATGACAAATCTTCCCCTCAAAGTGGCCAGACAGAGCTTAAGATACATGCATCAAGGATGTGCTAAGCTTTTCCTGAGATTCTGCACAAATATCAGCACTGCCATATGTGCCACACCAGAGGATGAAGCTACAAAGACTCCAAAGGCCTGCGAGCGCATTAGTTATGCTCTCATGGCTCAGACATCATACCTGACACCACAAGCTAAAAGAGGAGATGTTTATTTTGGCTTATGGTAGCAGAGGTTGCAATCCATAGTTTCTTGGTTCTGAGGAAGGGAGACTACAAAGCCAACTCAGTTCACGGCATGACAGGCAGAAAGCAAAGAGCAATTGCAGCAGTAAGGTTTGATACTTCCAGGCTCTGTCTTCAGGGAGTCACCTCTTCCCACCAGGTTTCATGTCCCAACATTGCACCCAGCTGTAGGTCCCTCAGGGGACTCACACAGGGACAAGCATCACATAGTCGAGATCTTGTTACCTTCCCAAAGCCTCACCAATGAGCACAAGAAACTTTGTGGAGACAGCTACATACAAACCATGACACCCAATACTTGCGTCACTTCTTGTCTCAAAGAGTGACCTCTGAAATAAAGAAAACAAAAAGATACCTTAGGCTGTTCAACCACTTGTTCTGTCTTTAAGTCATTTACTATGCTAAGTGAAAGACACAAAACACAAGGAGTCATATATTATCCCGCTTCCTTCTGTGAATGGGTAGACCAGGCAAATCTGTAGAAACAGAAGACTGATGACCAGCTGTCAGAAGACAAAGACTTGAAACAGAGATTGACAGCAAATGAACATGAGGAATCTTTAGGGGCTGATAGAAATGTTCTAAAATCAGATTGTGGTAATAGTTGTACATGCTTATAAATTCACTGAGGTAACAATAAGATACATTTAAAATGGATGCATTTTATTTTATATAAATTACATTTCAATAAACTCAGAGAATATTTTGAGGCAAAATTAAATTAAAATTAATCCATATGGCTGGGGAGATAGCTTGGTGATCTAAAAACCTGCCTGGCAAGTGTAAAGACTGAGTTTGATCCTTGGTACCACATGCCATGTCAGCCCTGGAACCCTAGGCATACCATGCCAGCTGCTGAAACTGAATGGGTGGTGCATGCCTGTAATCCCAACGCTGGAGAGGCTGAAACAGGAGAATCACTATAAGCCCAAACTGCGTAATGAGACCCTGTACCAAATTCATTAATCAATAAATTAATCAATAAATTTAGACACATTGTTTAAATTTGTAAACAGCAGAAATATATACAAGCCATCAAAGGTAAGCATTATATATTGCTACCCTTCTTTAATTTAAAGAAGAAACTACATTTTAAAATGTAAAAACAATGTAGTTTAAAAAAGTAAATAAAGGGCCCGGGAGATAGCTCAGTGGAATAAGGGCTTCCCCAGCAAACGCAAGGGCCTGAGTTCAATGCCCAATTCTGAAAAATAAAATAAAATAATGAAATAAAAAGTAAATAAAATTCAATATGTATAATAGATACAGTGAATTGGGAAGAAGCTGTTCAAAAGAAAAGATGAACTGAGGCGGGGCATAGGGGAAAAGAAGGAAGAGAAAAAGAAAAATGTTTATATACAAGATAGTTAAGAAAGTTATACAGCTAATTTATCTTAGTTCACTAAAAAAAAAGGTTTGTGCTAAAATTGTTTGGGAAAGATGTCCTGCCTATATCTTGTTCTTTGAATAACTACTACAAAGACAGCAATACACAAAGTATTAATTATAGTCACTGTCCTATTAAACCTGTGTTTTGAAATTCTATTTTGTTGGATTTTTTTCTCTTTAAAAGAAGAAAAAGAATGCAGTGAATCTTGGAAATTCATGGAAAAATGCAATGAATGTTTTAGTAGGTGAGATTGGAATTACCTTGAAAGAAACTTTTTACTTCTTGCTTTATGCATTTTTGTACCATCAAAACTTTTTATAAAGCCGGGTATGGTGGCACATGCCTGTAATCCCAGCATTCCGGAGGCTGAGGCAGGAGGATTGTTGTGAGTTCAAGACCAGCTTAAGCCATAAAATGAACTTAAGGCCAGCCTGAACTGCATAATAAGACCCTGTCTCAAAAAAAGACAAAAAAAAAAAAAAAACCTTTTTATAAGCAAACATCCCTTTTATTCAAAAATGACATGAACTATCTTGAGTGTTGGTGTTTTCCTTTTGGTTTCATATAAGCTTGTCACCAGTGTTGTCAGAACATAAATTATTTATAAGTATTTCAAGTCCAGAATAAAAAAAAGTAAAGTATTGTCTGGTTCTGGTAATAAGTTACTAAGGGTTTAAAACTATCCTTTGACAAATGCATGAGAATAATATTTTACAGTGTGCAGGTTCTGTTCTGTTGATAATATGAAAATAACTGTAGGTCAAGAGTTGACAAACCTTTCTCAAAAAGCCAAATCATAACCATGCAGTGTTTGCAGGCTCTGTCGCCTCTGTCTCAGGAGCTCTGACACAGCATGAAGGTAGCCATACGGAATAATTAGCAGGACGGCATGGCTGGTTGCTATCTGCCATATGGAATGGAATGAAAGTTTCTCAAATATTAGCACTTTTTTAACTATCAACAAATCACAAGAGGAAAAACAAAATAACCTCTCCAAACTAAGTAACTCTTCACAGTTATCTAATTCAGTATTTGAGACAAAAATCTTTTTTTGTTTGTTTGTTTGTTTGTTTGTTTGTTGTCTTTTTGAGACAGGGTCTCACTATGCAGTTCAGGCTGGCCTTAAGCTGACTTTGTAGCTCAGGCTGGTCTCGAACTCACAACAATTCTCCTGCCTCAGTCTCCCGAGTGCTGGGATTACAGGCATGCGCCACCACACCCGGCTCAAGACAAAACTCTTTGAAAGGAATATCAAACACTAGACCAATCATCTTTGAAAACAGTGGTGGTTAGTATCCATTGGATTATGGAAGCTAGAGACCCACTTCTTGGATAAATACACACTTACCCCTGTGCCCCCTCAGGCATTGACATCCAGAGGCCTCAGAGCAGTAGCGAAAAGTGCAGATGTGAGGGAATGGTTTGACTCCTTCCACTCTGGGCTCTGCTCAGCACCAAACTCAGCAATGGAAAACAGCAGCCTGCTTTTTTTTTTTTTTTTTTTTTTTTTTTCAACCAGGGAGTGAACTCAGTTCCTTGCGCTTGCCAGGGAAGCACTTACTCCACTGAGTTATGTCCCCGGCTGCAGCCCTCTTTGAATATCAGCTGTGAAAGGACAGAAAACCTCAGTACCCATAGAAGAGTGGACACTGCTGAGCGCTAACACTGTTCAATTAAACACATCACTGCTGTGGTTGGTAGCTAATGTCCTCTAAGGTCCACAGACTCAAGGCTTGGTCGCCCGACCTGGAATGCAATCTGAGGTCAGGCCTCCTTGGAAGGAAGTCAGGTCATTGGGAGAAGGCGCTCGAAGGAGATTTGGGGGCCCCCTCATGTCTGGCTTTTTCTGTTTCCTGCATGTGAAGGGAGTGGCTTTGCTCTGTCACACATCCTGTCGTGATGGTCTGTGTCGTCATGAGCCCAGAAACAATGGAGCCGGCCAGCTGTGGACAGAAACCTCCAAAGCCATGAGCAGAAATAAACTTTCCCACCATGAAAGCTGATTGGCTCAGGTATTCTGTCTCAGTAGTGGGCAGATGACTAGCACAGCAACCATTCAGGCCAGAAAAACAGAAAGCAGACTTGCTTCATATACCTTAACACTGCCACCAGTTCCAAACTGATAGCTTAATGATCACAGGATGGTTTCTACTTTGGAAAATCAGAAGTAACAAAGGACAGGAGACAGGGTAGCACATAGAGAAAAATGGGGACAACTATGTATGTGCTCAATACTCTATGTAGGTTAGTGTTATAAAATATGTTGTTATAATTTTAATTGTATATACTTATGGGGTACAGAGCTGTAATTGCTATATCACAACATCTAATAATGAAATCAGGGTTCTTAGTGTTACCTTCCCCTTAATTACCCTTTAAAATTGTCAATTAACACAATAATCTTACATATGTATGAGGCACAGTGTGATATTTCCATACATGAATAAAATGTGTACTGATCAAATTGGGATAACTAATTTTCCACCTTCTTATTGTTACTTTGTGTTTGGAGACTTTGAGCTGTTTAATGTTTACAACAAAGTAAACATTACACATCCACTAGGTGGGTAAAATCATCTGCATTTTAGAAGAAAAAAAGGGAAATGTTTATCTACGTTTTCTTCATCTCTTCAAAGTCTTCATGACAGTAATTCTGAACAGAGATACTGACTGTATGTCCCATGGCATGCTTCCCTACCAGCTGTGCTCACGCTGCAAAGCATTTTGCCAGCTTATGTGTTGTGCTTTGGAGTTTTGCAAGGGGAACAATATAACAAAGGACACATGATTTAAAAGATTATTTTATAATGAATCACCCAAAATCTTAAACGAAGAATGCAGATCTGTTCACACACTAAAGACCAGCAAATCTAGCTGAGGGACTAGATTCCACAGTAATTCATTCCATTCATGTCCCACATGAATTCAGCTAAAAACCTGGAGCCCATAACAATGCCCCCTGAAAGTCCAACTGGAGGCCTAGAGCCCGTGACAGTGTCTCATGCAGGCTGTTTCACAGATCTGTGCTAAGAAGGCCCAAAGGTCAGTAGTGGAAGTTAGAAAGGCTGTGCCAGTGGGTGAAGGATTTGTTTCAGTAGGCTGAGAGGTCTGAACTGGAGCCACGAAGCAACCATGAGACTAAGAACCAGAGCTCCCTGCACAAGTGCCACTGCCGCCCTCAGAGACAGCAAGGTCCTGAGCTACCCTGGCAGTGAGGAGAGCTGAATGTCCATCAGGAAAGCCAACGCAGAGAGCTTCTCCAGGAACTGAGCTGGGCACCATCTTCCCCTCCAGAACCAGAGAGTGAGTAATGCTCAAAGCAAGGACAAGAGCTCCCTCAAATTGTACCATAGCCATTCTCAGTGACACCGGGGTCCCAAGTGCTTTTGATGATGAGAACAGGCAAGTTCATCAGGTAAGTCAGCATAAAAAGCTCCTCCAAGAGAGCCGACAGCTCCCTACAGCCTCACTAATAACTCCCAATAGCTTTACCAGCTCCCAACAACCTCCAGCTCTTCCAAACAACTGCTCTTCTCCAGTTCTGTCTCTTACGCTGTTGAGAGCAATCATCACGCATCACGTGGCCCCCCCACACCCAGCATCTCACTGGTTCAGTTCAACTTCATGCTACAAGTTGACCATCAATTGTCAATCTATCACATGGTGTATCTATCTATACAGATCTATTATTTATTTATTTGATACAGAACCTCTTAGTACGCAGCTTAGACTCACAGTGATCCTGCTGTATCATCCTCTCCAGTGGTGGTATTATAGTGGTTTTGGTGGCTGATAACTGATAGCCTGGGGCCAGCACAGCATGTGGGCTGGAGGATCGAACCCAGGTGCTTGTGCTTGCCACGCAGGTACTTAGACCACTGAGCTATTTCCCCAGTCCTCTGTAGAGACCTTTTAAGACAAATTTTTTGGGTGGTCAGTTAAAAACTCTGGGGAAAATTTAGGAGAATCCCCTCTAGGTAACTCCAGTTCTCAGCTTTTACGTTTCCAAATTTAAGGTACAATGAGGAGACTTGTAAACCATTAAAATATAAAGAAATGTCTTCATTTTGTGACACTAGCTTTTAAGTATCACTGCATTTACATAACCCAAATGTTCATCATAAGGCTTAGGAAAAACATCTAGAGAAAAACAGAATTGGTTAACTTTTAAGACTATTATATGAAATCTTGGGCCAGATCCATTCCCAAATTGTGTACAGACGAAATCACATTCTTCTAACAGCCCTCCTCCTTATGTACAGATGTCAGCTCCTTTTACTCAAACATTTTTGTTAAAAATAAACACTATTACATCATGCAAGTTGAACTGTGGAACAATTAAAATAATTTATAGTCTTCATTTACAAGCATCTTTATATGGTGAGCAAAACTACTAAGCATGTTTGAATGAGTGCTGCTACCAAGTGTCATCCAATGGAAATGCAGGCTTGTAAAAGCGCGATGTGTGTCCTCACTCACCTGATTCCCCGGCTCTGGCACTGTGCAATTCTGGCTCTTCCCCAAAGTCTCGATGACCACAAAAGCTAAATGTTTTGAACTGATTATGAACATTGAGGCAGCCACAACAATATGACTAAAGATGCTCACAAGAGGACCTCAGGAGCCCTCCAGAAAGTGGCAAGAATATGGGGGAAGTCTGTTCAAAATAAGGGGGCTTATTAAAGATTAATAGCAATATGTCTTTTACTTTCATGCATTTTTAAAAATTTAAACATTCACTGTAGTTTTCAATTACAACTTTGTATATTCCTATTTTACCTCCTTGAAGATCCACCCTGTTCCACTTTACTGAACTTATGCGTTGCCCAGTTCTACAACAGGAACAATTTAGAAGCTAATTCTTGGAGTGGACAATGGCCACAGAGGCAGCTAATTAATTTAGTAAGTGTTATGAATGTTATAAGGTCAGACATTGATGCAAGATTGCAAAAGGCTTCCAAAGCCAAGCAAACAATTGGAGATTTTTGCCAGAGACAAGAAAAATTTCCAGGGCATTTAGTGAGTGTTATGATTTGGATCTTAAATGTTCCCTAAAGGCTTGTATGATAAAGGCTCACTGGCCAGCCTGCAGCACTACTGAAAGTCATTGGAACTGTCACAATATGAGGCCTAGTAGAAGGCAGGGAGGGTCCATGGCACATGCCTTGAGGTGAACTTTGGGGTCCTCAGCCCTTGTCCTCTCTTTTCCTCTCTAATGCCACGAGGTGAACAGCCTTCCCTGCCCTCCCTCTCCATTTCCATTTATTTTTCTCAGCTGTTTTGTCACAGCAACACAGAACTGACTCACATAGTGAGAGCACGAGTGTGGAAGATTGTCCTGGAGATTAGACATGCAAGCAGAAATATCAGGAGAGGCAAACAGGTCACAAATAAGTAGTACAGTCAGAACTAGGACTCAAAGAGCTACCTCATGAACAACCAGAAATTTTCCTATCTTGAAAAAAATACTGTGAAGTAGTTTAAAACTCATGCTAAGCTCACCTACAAGGGATAATTAAAAAGTATGTTTTTCACTGAACTTGTGATCTTTCTCTGCCTTTCACCCCACGAACAGTTCCATGGGAGATACTGTGAGCAATAAATCTCCTATTCCCTCTGGGTCTATAATCCATGTAAGGTAACAAATATGCTCATAAAATGATGCTTTAGTAGCAGAAATCTTGAGGCACAAACTTACTTATGCCTCAAGTACTTATGCTACTTACACATTGTGTGATTTCGAACAAGTTAGCAAATCAAAATCTCAAGTCTAACATCACTACAATGTACACTAACATTACACATTTCATCTTTATAGCAAACACAGGTTTATTTAATTATAGCCCAAGAACTCAAAAACATTAGCTTTATTAAAACAATATTAACATGATTAATATTACAATAAATGCACAAATATTTTAAAAAGCAAGTAATCACTGGAATGTGGTGGTGCGTGCCTGGAATCTTAGCACTTCAAAAGCTGAGTCAGGAGGATTATGAATTCAAGGCCAGCCAATATCATGCAGTAAGTTCACAACTATCATAGACTACATGGAAAAATCCTGTCTCAAACAGTGATGTTGATATTTAAATTAAAATTTAAAATGCATAAAAATGTTTATCTATGGTAGAGTAGAGAGCAAGAAGACAAGCTAAGAAAATTGCAATTTATTCAGAAGGGAATGAGGAGAAAGTTCCCATGCAGGGTAGAATTTATACAAAAAAGAGAAGTAGGGTCTGGAAGGTAAGAGGTTGATGCAAGATTGCAAAAGGCTTCCAAGGCCACCCAAGCAATTGGAGTTTTTTCCGGGGACAAGAACCACCAAGAGGTTCTGTTTAGTAATACACAGTCATCAAAGCAGCTTCATCAGCAAGCAGGAGACAACTTGGACGATGGGTGAGAATGTGTCTTTCCTTCTCCTGAAGCTCAGCAAAGAGAACATACCCTGGACCCCGGCAGAGCAGACACATGAAGACAGAAACATTTGAAAGGGTAAGTAAGTAAGCCAGATTTACTATCTTAGTCCCAGTTCTAATCTTAAAAATGCTGCCACGTCACATTTTCCTAATGAGAGACTGCGTGTGGTGTAATCCCAGCTCTTGGCAGGCTGTAAACAGGTGGATCACTACAAGTCTGATCTAGGAGTGAGATCCTAAACACCCTGTAAACCCTTCCCTAAAAAAGAGCCTCACATGTTTTCCTAATGAGTAATTCATTCTGAAATCAAGTTATGAAGTTTTTGTGACTCAGTGATTCTTCCAGGTATTTTAACTCAGAGGGGCACTTTACAGCTAGCGTTAAATGGTTGGTGCTCACAATAAGGTGGACACATGTTTGTACATCGATATTCATAGCAGCATATTCATACTATCCAAAGGGTGGCAATGACTCAAATATCCACCAATAGATGAATAGTTAAGATAGATAGATGGATGGGTAGGTAAGTACAGAGGTAGGTGGATGGATGGCTAGACAGACAGACAGACAGACAGACAGACAGACAGACAGACAGACAGACAGATAGATAGATAGATAGATAGATAGATGATAGATAGATAGATGATAGATAGATGATAGATAAATAGACAGATAGTTTCAAACTTAAAAGAGAATGGAATTCTCACATATGCTACAACTGTAATGAACCTTAGAAACATGAAGCTGGGTGAGACAAGCAAGAAATAAAAGGCAAATATATGAGTCTATGTGTGTGAGGTTTGGAGACTAGTCAAATGCTTAGAGGGAGAAAATAGAATAGATTACAGTGCACTGGGGTATGAAGGAATGAGTTGCTTAATGGGAACAGAGTTTCAAGTTGGAATGACAAAAACACAAATTCTAGAGAAAATGGTGTCCATGGTTGTATAATAATACCATTAAATTGCACACTTAAAACTAGTTAAAATGGTAACTTTTATATATGCATATTTTACCACAATAAGAAAATGTGTATCTGGTATGCTGAGAAACATGCTCAGTCAAAATGAGAGAAGAGTAGGGCTTGCCACGCCATGTAGCTTAGCTCTCCTACGGTGTGAGACCCCTCACCCCTTGGGTCAGGCCCACCCACCTATTTGTCTACTTAGAGAAACAGAAAGGAGGGCACGCCAACCATCATCAACATCAACTCGATAATGGCAGCACAGTGGCTTATGCCTCTCTTCTATACCTGCCCAATGCAAAGCAATCCCTCATTTGCTTTCTGTAGTTGATGAAAAACTGCTCGAGGAAATGAAGAGTATTGCCTATCTCCGTGTCCTTCATTCCAGAGCCAAGACAGGTGCTTTAAGAACAGTCTCTGAAGGCTGGAGAGATAGCTCAGGGGCAAAAAGCAAAGTGCAAGGTTTTAAGTTAGATTCCCGATACCACAAAAAAGAAAAAAGCCCTCCTGCCTCAGGCATAGTCACTGAGACTTGAGGATCTAGAATTGTTTAGTGTACTTCTATCAATAAATGATTTCCCAAGTGGATAGTTTATTCAACAGTATATTAGTTGGAATGTGAATATAAAAGTCTAAAACATGATCTCTGCCTTTTAAACTCATTTAATCTACTTAAAAAGACAGAAGTTTACAATGACATATTAATGAGCAATAGGAGATAGAATATAATTAGGTGCTAAATTGTATAATACCAATTATTATAAGTACTCCAGAAGATCATAAAAATGCCTAAATTCATGTACAAATGAATAATGAGTCAGGAGATCCTTGCTGGTAGTACACTTACAGGAGTGAGCTGGAAACCTATACAGTACTTTTTAAAAGATCCATTATGTTTTAATTTTATCTGTAACACAGATTCTCTACCAAACATTCTCTTTCTTAACATTTTGTCCAATTGCTCTTTCTCAGTCATGTTACCAGTAATTAGAAAATGTCTCAAAGGAAATAAATGAATGTTCCAATAACCATTTGGAAGAAAGTATAAATTATCTTAAAACAGAAATACTCAATGAAAAATTAGGAAATTCAGCATTGATGACAATAAAGCTTTAATTTGAAGCCAGGCACATTCAGACTAGCTAAGAAAATCTGGTTCTCCTGATTCCCTCCCCTTCCTGCACAAGGGGTTAATGAAACCCAAAGAAATTTTTATTCATTTAGTATCAGAATTCAGACCATTTGCTTTAAAATTTGAATTTCACATCCCTTTGCATAGCATAGATCAAAGTAAATGTGGATCTTGTTTCTATAAAACGCAAACTGTGAGTAGTTATACCCTTTTGTTCTGGTCAACCTCAAACAGTAAAAGTAGTACGACTGTAATTATGAAAAAATAAGGCACAAAATTCTGTGTTCTTGACTCCCACTCACCATCATCTCTTTCCTTGCTTTAATCATCCTTTCACCTTCTCTGGCTCTCAGATATATTCAAGTATCTAAGACATTCAGCTCTATCAAAATCCAATCAACACAGTAGAAATTAGTGTTTCTCGAACAACTATGGGCTCTTATAATATTGGCAAGGCATGGTGGCATTATGGGTAATGTATTGTTGCATAGAAAACCCAGTACTTACAGGTTCAAAGCAACCATTTGGTTCAGCTCATGATCTTGTGGGTAAGGTGTTCAGAAGCTCAGTTCATCACTAAGGCACTCTCAGTCCCTGTTGGCGGGGCCAGGGAACCAAACTTAAAGATGGATTTCTGTAGCTAAACCACTCAAATGATGACTTCATTGGAAATACGTTATTCACAAATGTATTCAAGTTAAAATGAGGTCATACTGGATCAGATTAGGAACAAATCCAATGAGTATTATCTTCATAAGAATAAGGAGATAGTGATTTGGACACAGAAATATGCAGTATAGAAGAGTGTGTGAGACACAAGCAGAGCTTGGAGTGCTGTATTAGGCAAGATTTCCAAGAACCTAAAGCTAGGAAAAAATGAAGACAGACATGTCCGGGAAGTCTTTAGAGGGAGCAGGGAACTGTCCATACATTGCTTTTGTACTTCTGGCTTCCTATGAAGAAATGAACTTCTGCTGTTTTAAGCCACATTATGAGGAAATTTGTCACAGTGCCATAAGGAATTCATAAATCCTGTTTCCTGCTGCTTACACTCATCCTTTATTTAGGCAGAATTCTTTTCCCTGTCTCCACCTTCCAAGGAATAACTACATCTTTTTTTGCCCTTTTCTTCTGGTGGAAGAAGCTCCGAATTCAGAGCAAGGCAAGGAACACAATCTGCAAGCTGGAGCCACATTATCATTGGCTTTTCCTAGTCTGCTGCCAGCTATGGTTCCCCAGCTCAAAGGCTGATGCAGAGTGCACCAGAATCAAAAGGAGCTTCCAGCACTTGAAAACTAAAAGGAAAAAAAAGGCCGAAAGATACTAAGTTACTGCTGAGGCTTATAAGTAACGTCACTTTTTCACTGTCACATTCTTTGTTCCTTGGGTTCCTCGGAAGGAGAGAAAGTTTAGCAAGACAGTCATTTAGGGTAATGCATCATCCAAAGCCATAGAAGTTCTTCCTGGGCTGCATACATCTGAGCTGTCAGAAAGTACATGAATTACATGAATTAACTGAACCAAAAATCACTAAACCCCTAAATGGTAATTAAATAAGCTAAAGTTCTAGAAAATAGAACTTCATCTTTGTCCTCATTTTGATCGCTGGGAAGAATGTATACTGAGCCTCTCACAGAATTTTTGAAGTCATCTATTCCTCCCCAGAAGAAAAAAAAAAATGTTATGTGATAATATGTTCAAAATAAGTTCAATTTTATAAGTAACAGACAAGGTGTCTTATGATATGCATCAATTAGATGATTATGATTGCAAATGTGCCACAGATTTGAAGGACAGGTTTTGGCATAAAGGAAGTGACCATTCTACATGGCTGCTCTGTGCCTGGAGCCTTGGGCTTCCTGGGGACCACACCACTGGAGATGAGCACGTGCCTTGCCTCGTACTCAAGGGCATGAGCAACTTTCAGTGGAGGCTTGAAAGCCATCAGAAGAACGCAGGTACATTAGGCTTGAAAACAGAAGCTTGGAAAGAAACTAAGCTACTTTAATATGTAAGGCATTATATGTAGGGAAGAACCACATCCTCTTCCTTGTGCTTCCAATGGAAAGCTAAATCAATAAATGAAAGTCGTAGAAAGACAAACAATGAATTATCATGAGAGGTTCTTCTAAACAGCGAAGTGAATGATTGCAAATTATCCCTGGAAATGTTCATTCAAAGAGTTGTGACTTCTTGATAAATTATTTATTTGTAGTCCTGGTACATATAATGGTTTCTTCCATATTAACTGAAGAATATGTGGCTGAGAAATACAGGAACATGCAAGTATCCAATGGTGGTTTAAATAAACATAAACAGTCCCTTCCAAACCTAAGATGACAGTATTTTAGGAAGCTGAAAAGAAGTTGAACTATAAGCCACGAATTTTGCCTTTCGATGCATCTCATAGTTGTAATTTTCTTTATACCTTAGCAAAATAAAGCTACACATTTTAATAAGAGCATTTAGGTTATTATCATACAGAAATTCACTGTGAAATGTGAAGCTACAGACTTCACAAGCATGAATTGACACTCCTGTTCTCAATCCTTCAAAATCCCCCTTGCTTAAGGCCCAAATGAGCCACAGTGCAGCAAATCTTTTTCAGCTGATAGTTCTCTCAGGGCTTTCATATTGACTCAGAGCAGTTGCTGAGCACTGACCATAGGCCAGGCCAGGTTACTCTGTAGCCAATTTAGTAAGGTAGGCACTGATATCTCACCTTCAGGCCGCTGTTATACAGATGTTGAGCATGCCCCAAAGGCCATGTGAAGGCCTTGATCTTCAGAGGCGCAGACCTGGGAGGCTCTGTGGTCCTACGCGGCAGAGTAAGATGTACTCAGCTGCTGGGGATGTGTTCTCCAAGGGGCTTTCTTACACTGTCTGCAGTTCAGGATGTGACCAATTTTCCCAAGTGCATTCTCACAATGATGGGCTGATGCCACCTATCCCAGAAGCCAAACTCACCCAATCTCAGAATTTCAACCTCCTACACTGTATGAATTACATAAACTTCTTCAGTTTTTAAAGTTAGCTACCTGTGGTATTTGGTGTAGTGACAGAGATATTGACCTACTCAAAGGTCAAAGAAATTGTACAACTCAATTCAAGTTTAGGTGACCACTAACCTATACAAGACTTTTGTGCAAAGTTAGAAAATAGGACACCTATTCCTCAGGACATCTTGCTTCCTTTTGTCATAAATCGTGTTACAACATACTGAGTTTATGAAAACAAGAAACTTTACTGCCCATAAAATTGCCTCTATACACATTCAAACATATAATGCCTATAATATAAATCATGTGTACTTCAACTATGTTTCTTTTTGTTCAGCCTACTCAACGATAAATGACAACCCCAAAGGAGATATTATAAGTGCAGAGACAGAAATTCTGCTGCAGTGAGCTGCCCCTTGTCCCTACTCTACCTGAGATTGTTCAGAAGTTTCACATGAATTACACCACCGCTGGCTACGTACGAGAGCTGGCTCTTAAGCACTGTTTTATACTCAAAGCACTCATAAAATGTATTTAAATGGACATAAAACTTAGAAAGCAACTAATCTTAGATCACTATGAAAGGTTTCTCAGAGAACTCACCACCATCACCAGCATATCCTAGATACCAACTGTTTCTTCGAAGCCTATGTTCCCTGCCAGGAAGATTGGAAACTATTCTTCAGATTAGTATGACATAGGTAGTCTCATAAATATCAACCAAACGCCCAGCCTGCTGAAGATTTAATTACAAAAATGCTTTAAATTAGACTTCATTATCGTGTTCGGATGAACGCTCAGTCAAATTCTGGAAGATACAGCAGGGGTTTTTAAAGAAAACATTTTGCCTTGGCCTAGAAGACTACTGAGTATGAAATAGCCTGAACACTCAAAGTAAGCAAGGACAGGGAAAGCAAAGGTCCTCCGAAAGAGCAATGGATGTGCATGGTGCTCTACTTGCCTAATCCATCTTTTCTGGGTCTCCAGTACATTGCAGATTTTGTGTGAGATGTGATGTTAATCTCAAAATACAGCTGAGATCTTGCTCAAGAATGAAGAGTCCATTGGATGTGGCCCCGATCTGTTCCATGCTCAGTATTTCTTGGAATTTAGGCAAACAGTGCTCACAATAAAACGTTAAAAATTAACTTGAAAACCAACCCTTACCATCGTGACTTGCTCACTGTAAATATGTAATTGTGAAATGAATAAATAAATGAAATTGCCAACTTACAAATTAGTCGTGCTCTAAGCTAATCATACCCGAAGCTTCATGAGCACAAAGTGCTTCTAAATGCCCAGTAGTCAAAGGCAATTATTATTGAGGGAGGATGTCATTTAAATACAAATCGCATATGGATCAGCTTACAACAAAAATTTTCAAGCCTACCAGGGATGGTATATTTTCAGCATCTCCCTGGAGCTATTTTGTTTTGATCCAGCGGGGCATTTTTCTAAGTCCTGAGGGTATCTCCCTGGGTGGCTTTATGAGGGTATACCCAGTTGGGAGGGATTCCAGTTATCGGCGTTGCTAATTCCGCCCGGAGCTCTGCTGTGCTGGAGCCAGGACCTGAAGGGGTGCGCACAGCGCCGACGCCTCCAGCCCCGAAAACCCTCCTCTCTTGCAGCTTGGCAGGCGGTCGAGGAAATCCCATAGGCTCCTCCGACTGCGCGCCTCTGTGCTGCGGCCGTTCCCTAATCTTCTTTGGTCATTTCCCCGATCAGTCCTAGGAAAGAGGCTGCAGAGCGGAAGGCTCCCCAGCGGCCTCTGCACCGAGCCGGTTTCTGACCAGCTCCCGAGAACGCAAACCAGCTCCTCCGCATTGAATGGCTTCCTCCTTCATGCATGAAAACTATTAATTTTCCTCCCTCCATTTTTTTTCCTCTCTAGTCTTTGCTCTGTCTTTACCAATTTACCTCTAAATAACCTCCATTGCCTTGTACACTCAAAAAATTTTAAGGGATGCACCAATAAAATCTATTTTAGAAGAATTAAAGGGAAACTGGATTCTTTAGCCACAAAACAGGGATTTCTTTTTGGAACACAGGAAATAGGAAAAACAATTTTAAGTCATTCAATATCCAGAATTATTTCTATAAAACAGTCCCTTAAGTTACTCTTTTTAAATCTTCGAACTGACTCCCTGCGCTAAAAATGTGCAATCCTTAAGAAAGCCTTGATTTCTATCGTCAGTACTCGTACTGGAACAGCAGGGGGCAGTAGCGCACCAAGAATTGTAGGACTGTCCCTGAGAAGCCCTGTGGAATTGCTGTGTTGGGTCTGTGCACGGCCGCGCAATGATCTCAGCTCTCTCGGGTGAAGTCTTTTGTTTTGTGTCCTACTTTACAATGCACCGTTCAGTGCTCTATGAGTTGTGACTTCGTCAGACAGTATTTCACTGTGACAGCCTGGCTCATGAAAAGGAAGGTGAAGGGGGATGGCAAGAGGAAAAGGGGAAGAGAAACACGGAAATGCTTCCGAATGAACCACAACGAGGAAGAAGCGATCCTACCTGTAGCTATCAATTCTGTCCCTTGTCGCTTCCTGTCCAGAACACTGTTTTTCCTGGATTATGATCGAATTCATCCTCAAGTCACCCTTCACACACCCGCACCCACTTTTTTCTACTTTCTCTGCCTCACAATTTTCTGTTGAAACACAGATTTCTTTTGGAAAAGAATATATGTATGTATATCTAATATACTACATATGCTTGCTTTTTTGGCAAATAATTTGATTTTTTTTAAAGAATTCAAAATCGTTCTATAATTTTTGGACTTTTCCCAAGCTTGTGAATATAGTAGCTTAATGTGTTATGCATTTTAAACATTTGTCAAGATACATTTCATTAATATGCATGTCGCAATAAAATTCATCCCACGTAAACACAGAGGTTCAGTCAAATAATCTAAACCTACAATTGTTATTTACAGCTGATGTGTTTGGAGGTAGAAAAAAAAAGCACAAATTGTGATAGCAAAGATTTTAAGAATAGATTCAAGGATTGTTGCAAAGCAGGGGGTTTCCAAAGGTGTTTTACTAATCCAGGGTTCAAAGTCAGAAAACATGGAGCTCTCTGCATTCCTAAATAAAAATTACCCAAAATCTGCCTCCTTCGCCAACCAAAGGGGGCTCTTCCAGGGTTATTAATGTATTTCTGGAGTCTTAAATATATTATTTCAGCACAGTAGCAGTGATAGTATTTCAATCTGTGGCCTCAGATCCCTCTTGAAGCGGAGCCTGGCCAGCCCCGTAGGGCCGTCTTCCCGGCTCCTCTCGGGTTCCTGCCTGTCCACGCTCCCTCCCACAGCGCACGAGCGCTCTACTGCTTGGACACCATGGCTCCCCCCCCCCCACCCCCGTCAGAAACAACCTCACCTCATTTATCCAAATAATTCATCCCTTAGCCTTTTCCAAGCATTTGCGTAAAACTCACCTTCTGAGGGAAGCCATCTCTGACCCATTAAAAAGGGAATATTCCACCTAGCATTTGCTATTTTTCTTTTAATTTCCTCAATATCACTTATATCAAACATGCACCAGAAATTTGAAAACATGAAACAAAGAAACCTAGGCAGGTTAGACTGTAATAGTATTCTTAGTTTTAGTAGGGGGGATAGTAAATATCGTGTTAATATCAACACCAGCCATGCTTTTCAGGATGAGAGATGAAACATTAAGTTAAAAAATAAGTTAACAATCCTCGCTGGGGCCTGGAATATAGCTCAGTAGAATAATCACTTCCCTGGCAAGGTCTGAGTTCAACCCCCAGCACCACCACTCTTCCGCTTGTAGAAGTTACATATTTTCTAGGTCTATTGAAAAGACTGAGAAGTAGCGGCAGATCATTTACCCACAAACACCCCTAAGTGTGTAGCAGTCTCCGAATGTCATTTTCACGGAACACTAGGTGGGCTCCTCGCTCCAGAGCAGGGAGTGTGAAACCCCAAGCAGGTGTGAGCCGGGAGTCCAGGGAGTCAGAAAGCAGGGACGCAACTAGACATTGAGGTCGCCCCAAGTAAGCCGAAGAGTTAAAGATGAACAGCTCAAACCTCAAAATAAGTAATTATTGCAATTACAGAAAAGAGTAAATATAGAGATGTAAATAGAATCACTGGAAAACTTTTAATCAATAAGAGATGAAATACATTAATGAGATATAAAATTACATGTAAAAATCAATGTGTTCTTCTTCTAGGCAATAAACAATTACAGGGACTAATACAAGAAATTACCCCCATTTACGCTACACATATAAAATAGAAATTCCACGGGGAAAAATGGTATGAGAATGAATTTTACAAAACTTGTGGAAAACCTATATGAGAAAAACTTTAACACTGAAAGACACAAAACTGGGACCACTTGAATAAAAGAAAAAATAAACTTGCTCTTCAATAGGAAAATCCAAAATCATAAATTAGTGCTAGTTCTTTAAAATCTGTTTTTATAATTGGACTTCATAGTATAAGCAGAAAAAAATAAATAAGCAAAATATAAAACATGAGCAGCAGTATTAACAAAGAAGCAGACCTATTCTTATGAGATATCAAAATCAGTGTAATCTCTATAATTAAAACTGTGAATTTTTGCAAATGCGTGGGATAATCGAAGAGGAGAATATAAAATATTAACCCAACTACAAAGTGGAAATTTACCTGACAAAAAAATCGTATCTCAAACCACAGACAGTGTGTTAAAATTAAATATTGTTGGACAGCAGAACAGTCATTTGAAAATACATAAAATTGCATATGGATGAATAGCCTAGACTTCTAAAAACTGTCAATTCCAGGAAACAAACCAAAAAACTAAGGATTTATATTTTAACCAGC
>PVKA01022101.1:0-37601 GCA_004027165.1 Ctenomys sociabilis
TTTTTTTTTTTGCGGTGGGAGGGGGGGCGAACTGGGGATTGAACTCAGGCCTTTGTGCCTGCCAGGCAAGAGCTTATTCTACTGAACATCTCCCCAGCCCCTTTCACTGTTATTTTTATGCACACAAACACACACAATTTTCATTCACAAATCTCAGACTTCATAGTTGTGAATTTGCCCCACTCCTGAGCTTTAATACTGCTCAAGCTAATAATAAGTACCATACAGACATCTTTTGCAGTGCCTTACAGATATGCATAGAACACATCATAGAACAAATTAGAGATGGAGGAGGGGGGAGGGAAGGGGATGTAAAACATTAACATGTGTTATGTATATATACCGACTATCTATGGTGAATGTAATCGTTGTATACTGTAAACATGTACTAACAAATTAAAATTCAAAAACTAAAATGCGTCACTACATGTTTTCACAATTTGAAGTTGAACAGAGTGTGATGCTTTGTTCCTGTAAACAAATGGGGTTTGTTTGTCTTTGGTACTTGGGATTGTTTGAAACTTAGGCCTTCAAAGGGAGATATATCTCAATCTTATTTATTTATTTATTTATTTGAGACAAGGGTTGGGCTAGGCTCAAACTTGCAATCCTCCTGCCAAAGTGCTGAGGTTACAAATATTCACCATCATGCCCAGCTAACAAATGTCTGTTTTGAGGTCTAGTTAGTGCTATATGTTTGTATTTTCGTGCTTTTTTTTTTTTTTTTTGTGGAACCGGGGATTGAACTCAGGCCCTTGCACTTGCCAGGTAAGTGCTTATTCTACTGAACCATTTCCTTGGCCCTCTTTGTGTTTTGTGTGTGTGTGTGTGATTTTGCTGTTTAAAATGAGTGTGTTTTAAGTGCTGCCCTGTGTTCCCAAATGTCTTATGGAGAAAATACAGTGTTACATAAGTTTGCTTCCAGCAGGATTTACAGCACTGTTAGCCATGAGTTCAACATTAGTGAACCAACAGTATGTATTAAACAAATTGTCTTTAGACAGAAACATATAAAGTTGTGTATTGATTTATGGATGAAAATGTGACCAAAACTTCACAGAAACCTAACCCTGTATTTCCCCTACCATTTGGTGATTCAATTTTCACAGCAATTTTATAGAATATAACTATTGTAAGTAATGATGATTATTTTACTGTTTATTATGTTTTTTAAACAGTGCTAAGGATCAAACCCAGGGCTCCTTAGGCAAGCATGATCTTCTACTGAGCTACATCTCCAGCTGAGAGAAGAGTTAGGAGTAATAAAAAGAAATGTGGGAAATCTGAGAAAGAGTTATTATGATATATTTTTACTTCTGACACCTAATGTGCTGCACATTTACATGCATTTATCCCTCATTCACTTATGCTTTCAGTGCTCAGTGATGAAAACCTTTATGACAGGCATTATGTATTCCAGGCATAATATAATAAGCAAGCATCATGATTTCTGCCCTTATTGATTTTACAGTTTATTGAGGATATGTTATACAACATGAACATAAAAATTACAACTTGTTGTAAAAGTAATTGCAAAAGGTACTGGCAATGTGTGGCAAAGATGGGCAATTTAATTTGAGAAGGTGGGTCATGGAAGGCCTCTCTGGAGCAGTGGCATTGGCATTAACAAGCAGAAGGTTGACTAGGAATGACCAGAAGAATGTGACTAAGTGCAGGAGTAGTCTAGGCCAAGAAGGAATTGCTCCAAAAATTGAAGGAAGACCTACATGTCTAGAGCATAGAAAATGTAGAAAACATTAGCTTCAGATAAAATAGGAAAGCCAGGATGTACAGTCAATAGTAAGAAAAGTGGGGTGCTGTGGTCCACACCTGTAATCCACTCTATTTGGGGAGTCTGAGGTGGAAGGATCACTTGAGCTCACAAGTTCAAGACCAGCCTGAGCAGCACTGCAAGCTGCTGTTTTAAAATGCAAAACAAAAATATATTCATTGTGAAGGTATTCATATTTCATCTTTGCTTAAATGAGAATTATTGATAGTTATCATGAGAGTTATCATCTGAGTTGTTTTATATTGGAAAAATTTTTAAATCTTTTATTTATTTGGTACAGGGTCTCACTCTGCAGCTGACTCATAGTGATCCTCCTGTCTCAGCCTCCCCAGCACTGGGATTACAGGCGTGTGACACCATGCCAAGTTTCTGTGGCTGGCATGGCAAGAGGGCCAACATGGCACGTGGTGCCGGGGATCGAACCTGGATCCTTGTGCTTGCCAGGCAGGTGCTTAGACCGCCAAGCTAGCTCCCCAGTGCCAACTGAGTCATTGTAAAGGCTCGTCCTGGCTGTTGGTTGGAAAATGAATTGAAGGTTGATGTCAATGAGAGGGCATCCCCAAAGATGCATGGACTTCTCCTTTGAGTAATGTACCTTTTTTTTTTTTTTAATAATATATCTTATGAGGATTGCTTTTATTTTCATTCTTTTAAATGTATTTAGTACAGGGTCTGTAGGTCTTGCTAAGTAGGTTAGACTTGCAGTGATGCTCCTGTTTTCAGCCTCCCAAGTGCTGGCATTACAGGCTATTTTCACTTTTATAAACACATTTGTGTTCATATAATCTATCTGGTAACTTAGAGATGCCCACTTTAAGCATCAAGATTCACATTTAGAGCCGGGCATGGTGGCGCATGCCTGTAATCCCAGCACTCGGGAGGCTGAGGCAGGAGGATTGTTGTGAGTTCGAGACCAGCCTGAGCTACAAAGTGAGCTTAAGGCCAGCGTGAACTGCATAGTGAGACCCTGTCTCAAAAAGACAAAAGAAAAAAAAAAAAAAAAGATTCACATTTAGAAAAGTGAGAAAATAATGTTTTTCAAAAAAACGTATTTTTTTAGATTATTTTTGAATGGAACAATCTGGTAGACTTCTAGTTTTGAATATTTAAATCTTCTAATTTTTGTACCTTTTTGGTACAGTTAAAAAGTTTCCATAACTTCTATAATACGATGGTTCCCAGATTTGCTTTTTAGGTGGTTTTTTTTTACTGTATTTGGTAAAAATCTATTGGATTTGCAGTGATCCTCCTGTTTTCAGCCTCTCCAGCGCTGGCATTACAGGCTTACAAGCTTACAGGTGTGTGGCACCCGCGCCCCGACACCCAGTCTTGGACCTGCCCAATGCACGGGTGTGGGGGGTGGCACCGGGTGGAGTGTGGGAGGAGGGGCAGTGGGACACGTGGTGCTGGGGACTGAGCACGGTCCCTAAACTTACCCAAGCAGGCATTTAGTCTGCTGAGCTATCTTGCCAGCCTACTCTTTAGTTTTTGTTTGTTTACTTTCGCAGCTGCTATATTTATTTTAGGGTTTTATGACTTCACATAACTACTTAATATGTCCTCTTATTTATATATTTCTTTTTTTAAATTTGGTTTGGGATCTTGATATGTAGTCCAGGTTGGCCTCAAACTCACAGTGATCCTCCTGCCTCAGCTTTCTGAATGCTGGGATTACAAACATATCCCGCTAAACATGACTCCTCATATATATTTATACATCCATGTTACAATATCTTTTAGAAATTTCCTTTTTTCATTTTCTTCAAATCTCTCTACACATAGCTTCTTGTGTAATTTTTTTTCAAACGTTTTATTTTGGGCCTGGGAGATGGCTCAGTAGAATAAGCACTTCTCTGGAAAGTGCAAGGGCCTGAGTTCAATCCCAGGTTCCAAAAAAAAAATCGAACGTTTTATTTTCTTAAAAAGTAGACATTGGCCAGCCATGGTGGCTTATAATCCTAGCACTGGAAAGGGAGAGGCAGAAGGATCATCACAAGTTCAAGGCTAGCCTGAGCAAAAGTGAGTTCAGTGCCAGCCTGAACTACATAGTGAGACCCTGTCTCAAAAAAAAAACAAAATAAATGAATAAATAAACTTTTACTTCCATAATTTTTATATTACTTATTGCTAAAAATTTCTCCAATGTTAATCATACAGTGGAGATCTTTAACTATTTTGTTATTTTACTTATAGGTGTTTTCACCCGAGATACTAAAGCATAGAATTCAGCGAATGTGTGAATTTGTATATGAAAAAAATTAAATATATTTCTTTCTACCTATCCTACATTCATGGCTGATGTTTCTACAACAAAAGACAGATTAAAAAAAAGAAATGAGTGTGAATTTAATTAATAAACATTTTACATGGCAAAGAAGATTTCATGGGCTGGCCAGATGACTCAGCGGACTAATGCACCTGCTTAGGCAGACGCATTGGCCCCAGTTCGATTCTCGTTGTGCCATGCCAGCCCCCACCCCCGGGGCACACTGAGATGGCAATTGAGAGGGAGTGTGTTGGTGCACACCTGTAATCCCAGCTCTTGGGAGGCTGGAACAGGAGAATCATTATGAGTCCGATCTACATAGTAAGACCCTGGAGACCCTGTACTAAATAACAACAACAACAAAAAAAAATCATGAGGAAAAGAAGACCTGAAGGAACACTGAAACGAAGTATTTTTTTATATCACAGTTTTGATGATGAACTAAATTATTTTAACTGTAACATTTCCTTACACTCCTTATAATAATTATGTATTATGATAGTATGACTGTGTTTTTTGTTTTGTTTTGTTTTTTGTTTTTCTGTTGTCTTTTTGAAACAGTTTTTTACAATGCAGTTCAGCCTGGCCTTGAGCTCACCTTTAGTCCAGCCTGGAACTCTCAGTGATCCTCTTGTCTCAGCCTCCAGAGTGCCTCTATTTTTAGAGCTAAGAATGCTCCTTTCAGGTATAGGGATGGAACCTCTTACCTGTGAGTCTTAGAGTCCTCCCTGCCTCAGTGAGTAAGGGCGCAGGGAATGTCACAGGGGCCTTTCTGCTTTTGTGTTTCCTCAGATGCCTTGTGCTGAAAATAGTCCATATGCCAACGTGACATTTTTGGAGTAGCGTGACCTGAACCCTAACCACAACCCTTGCCCAAAAGTAAGCATTTTGTGGACATAGTCCATAAACTATAGCGACTTCAGTAGTAGTTAAGTTCAGTTCAATTTAGTTTTTGTACTAGGGGATTGAATGCTCTACCCCTGAGCTGAATCTTTAGTCCTTTAAAACATTAAAAAAAATTTCAAGACAGGGTCTCATTAATTTACCCAAGTTCACCTCAAACTTGTAATCTTCCTCCAATGTTTGTGATTTTTATCATTAAAAAATATCTGGGGAGATAGCTCAGTAGATTAAGTGCTTTCCTGGCAAGCGCAAGGGCCTGAGTTCAATCCCCAGTTCCTGAAAAACAATAAATAAGTAAAATAATATCTAGATATTTTTATATCACATTACAACTTTTGTTTTCAAAATATCACACTCATCTCTATTTCAAATTTAGATGGTTATTAACTCCTATTATTGTTAGAAATTTAAAAAATTTAATAACTGCATTTCAATGTAATATCCTTTTTAATACTATGTATTATATGTAATTTTATTCTATTTTATTTTATGGATGAAAAGACATCCATCTACTACCAGATTACTAAAAATTAAGAACTAAGGGCTGGCCAAATAGCTCAGCGGATTAAAGTGCCTGCTTAGGCAGGGGCTGGGAGTTCAATCCCTGGACCTGGTATGCCGGCCCTGCCCCTGTAGCGCTGAGATGGCAATTGAGACTGGGCGTGGTGGCACATGCCTGTAATCCCAGCACTTTGGGAAGCTGTAAACAAGAGGATCATTACAAGTCCAGTCTATGCAGTGAGACCCTATAGACCCTATCCTAAAATACAATAATAATAATAATAATAATAATAATAATAATAATAATAATAATGGGCCGGGTAGATGGCTCAGTGGAATAAGCGCTTCTCTGGCAAGCGCAAGAGCCTGAGTTCAATCCCTGGTTCTGCCAAAAAGAAAGGAAAAGAAAAAAAAATTAAGAACTGTTTTTTTTTCTGACAGAATCGGGGATTGAACTCAGACCCTTGCACTTGCCAGGGAAGTGCTTATTCCACTGAGGTATCTCTCTGTCCCCTGATGTTTTTATTATAGTAGTTTCAAACAAAACAAAAATATATTAAAAATGAAAGATCAACTACATACTTTAACATTTCCCTATACTCTTTATCATGTATTATGATATTATGACCATGTTTTTGTTGTCTTTTTGGAACAGGGTTTTTAAACTTCTCTCTCTCTCTTTTTTTTTTTTTTTTTTTTGTCTTTTTATGACAAGGTCTTGCTATGCAGGCTGGCTTTGAATTCACTTTTAAGCCCAGGCTGGCCTGGCACTTGCAGTGATTCTCCTGCCTTAGCCTCACAAGTACTGGGATTACAGGCCTATGCCATCACACCCATCATGATTATGCTTTTATATTTGGCAAGTCCTTCCTTCCTTCCTTCCTACCTTCCTTCCTTCCTTCATTCTTTCCTTCTTCCTTGTTTTGAAAAAGGGTCTTGCTATGTAGCCCAGGCTAGCCTCAAACTCATACCATTCCTCCTGTCTCAGCCTCTTGAATGCTGAGATTATAGGCATGTACCAGTAACTTTTATTCCTTAAAATGTGTTTTATGGAGAGGGAAACAAAGAGAGTGAATTACTTTATGGTCAATTTAGTATATATTAATGATGTTATATATATTTTTCATCTCATAAATTGAATGTATAAAATTTTAAATTCATGTTATCTGTTCACAACCTATCTACTAATTTGGAGCAATTATGAGGAAGATGCAATGGGATTAGAGAAAAATATAAGTACTATAGTGGAACATTTTAAAAGAAATCAATTTATTTTGGTTGACTCAATTATTTGCCCAAAAAAGGCCTTGGTTGACTTGTTGATGTTTCAGTGAAAATAATTCGTACTAGTATATTAAAGTGTTGATTATTAAAATAATTCATCCAGGGCCAAAGCTTTGGATATCAGTTCTGGAGCATTTATCTAGTTTGAGAAGACCTTGGGTTTGATTCCCAGCCCTGCAGAGATAAACAAAAATAATAATTCTTCCAAGCTGTTCCAATGCTTAATTTCTAAGCATTTGTGTACTATACCATGACTTGATTTAGTTTTAAAAAATGTATTGAATCCTTTTGTGTGCAATGATGGCAGTGACCTCAGGATATTTATAAGCTCATAATTTCTATTACAATTTGAATGACCCTTCACTGCTGTAGCACAATGAACATTTTCGTGAGCGCGTCTAATAGTTAATAAAGAATAACTTGAAAAGAATATGTGGCAATTTTAGAAATTTAAAATGATAGATTTATTGAGCTCTCTTAGGTCAGGAAGTTATAAAATGTTTTAGGTAAGATGATTTTCTTTTTTTTTGGTGCCAGGGATTGAATTCAGGACCTTGCATTTGCCAGGCAGGCACTTATGCTGCTGAGCTATCTCCCCAGTACTTACTTTTAATATCTATAGCACATTATTAATTTACTTGGCAAACTTTTTTAAAGATATATTCAATGTTATAAAGTGAAGAAGCAAACTATATTTTCTAAATAGTATTCTAAACATACACTGATCATGACATGTGTACAGCAGATAAAATTCAAAGACAGTTTTTCATTTCCTTGACTTGTTCTGAAATGAAGAGATCCTCTAGATTTGTGGGTAAGAGCCATAACTGGCGATCCCACAGTGATTTCCACTATTTCTTGCCATCCGAATATATCCTTGATCACCAAAGTAGAGGCCCCAGCTGTAGAAAAAGTAATACCGAAATTAGAAGTGAATGCAATCAAATCATATAACTTTTATTAAACTTTTGTTTTTCTACTAAAGTCACTATATATTCAAAGTTATAAAGCATAATTAGAATTAATTAAATATAATAACTTCCCCCAGGGATTTTGGGCAATTTTCCATTTCCAAAGAATAGTTTGGAAGGCTTTAGTCTGCACTGATGAATACACGTAAGACCCAAGGAGAACAATATAATGTCCATTCCAGCCTTTTAACGCTCTTTGTAAACATGCCTTGTGTAGGGAAAGAGTATTACACCCCATGGGGCCCCATCTCTAAATGTCTCTATATAAAAGGATCATGTATGATGGCTTTCTTTTTTCTTTTTTTATAAATTTAGGATAGGGTCTACGGGTCTCACTATGTAGATTGGACTCAAAGTGATTCTCCTGTTTTCAGCTTCCTAAGCACTAGGATTACAGATGTGCGCCACCACGCCCAGTTTCAATTGAAGGCTTAGCGCACCCCGGGGTCGGGACTGGCACAGCACATCGGGATCGAACCCCCGCAGCGGTGTCTGCCAAAGCAGGTGCTTTAGTCTGCTTGAGCTATCTGGCTGGCTGTTTCTAACAAACTTACATTTCTTTAGAGAACATCTCTTAAGGTTTTTGAGTGGCTACTATGAAAATATCATAGGGCAGGGAATTCTAAAGCAAGGGATAAGTGGCGCAGTTCTGAAAGAGCTTTCTGCAGGTCCTGCATGCCTCACCGGCCCCTGGGGTCACTGAGCCCAGCAACAGAGACCGAATGTGGTGGCGCACACCGGTAATACCAACGCTGTAGAGGCTGACAGTAGGAGAATCATGAGTCTGATCTGGGTAGTGAGACCCTATACCAAATACACAAATGAAAAAAAAAAAAAAGAGGAATGTGCTGCTTTGTGAAGATAAGAGCTCCCTGGCGCTGGATGTGTTCAAGCACAGCCTTGCTGCATAATTCATTATGAATGGTATGGAGAGAATCCATGGGTCAAACAGTGGTTAGAGAAAATCAATGGTTTGCTTATTTTTTGATTCCATGGAACTGAGGGTTAAAAAAAAATTAGATTGACATCGAATTACCAGTTTTTAAATTAACATATGTGGGCACCAAATTCTTTAGTTCCACCATTATGTCAGAAGAAGAGAAGGCATTTTACTCCAAAAACAAAAACCAGAGGACATGTTCTCTAAGGAAAATCCTTTGACTCTAATAGATTTACATTATGGAAAGTGACAAAAACATATTTTTTATTTTATCACAAACTAATGAAAAAATGGATAAAATTCTTTTAACAGAACTGATTTCTGAAGTTCTTTATGATTCCAAGATTTTGTAATTGTTATAATTATTACATGAGGTAGAATTAATAGCTGTTATTAAGATATAAATAAAGAGCATAACATTGAAAAATGCCTAGTTTGTTTGAAGAACAGGGAGAAATTTAGTTGAAAGAAAACTGGCTATCTCTAGCAGAATGGCTGGAAAAGAATAGAACGTTGCTTTGGAGCCGTGTTGTAATGAGCTGAGAATCCCTAGCCCAGGAATTTATCCTTTTAATTTCTCAGGCAAAGGAAGCTCTTGCAAAGTTTTGCTCAGGGACTTACAGGAAGACTGCATATTTGCATGAAGTGAAGCTGAGATGTGCAGCTTTGTTTCTAGAAGACAAGTGGTGTAATTTTAAGGGGCTGTGCTTGAAAAGGCCTTGAATCAGCCAGCCCTCACTGGATGCAGTTCCAGTCTTATGGTTATCTCTTTGTTTAGTTTAACACCTCCACCTTACTTCTTCTTGACCCTGAAGATACTTTATGACACTAGTGTGCCGTAATTTTGTAATTTTACCTTAAATTTTTTCATGAGTTGTGTGTGTGTGTGTGTATGTGTGTGCATGTGTGTGATTCCTTTCAGGTAGTTGCAGCTTGCCAGCCATAATGAATTAGGAGAGCTTACTATACAGGCAAGTGGATGTAATCAGATAAGTCTGATGTTCTAGGTAGATATCAGAGCTAGGGAAAAAAACACTCAGGAGCCAGCAGGATACAGGTTATGTCTAAAATTCTAGGAATAGAATGGTGTAAAAAAATATAGGCTAAGAAGAGTACCCAGGTGTGGTGCCACATGCATTTAATCACACAACTCAAGAGGCTGAGGCAGGAGGATTGCTGCTAGTTCAAGGCCACAGTGAGTTCAAGACCAGTCTGAATTACAGAGAAGACCCTGTCCCAAAAAGAAGAGGAAGAAGAAGACGAGGAAGAGTGAAGGAAAAATACTAATGGCTATAGGATGGAGCCCTGGGGTAAATAACCAACAGTTAGAGACTAAGTAGAGGGACAGATATTCATAAGAGGGGCTAAAAAAGAACAGACAAGTAGAGGAGATAAATCTTGAGAAGAGATAAAGGCAGGATAGAAATTAGAAAAATAGGCCAGGAGTGGTGGCACATGCCTATAATCCCAGCACTCGGGAGGGAGGCTGAGGCAGGAGGATTGTTGTGAGTTCGAGACCAGCCTGAGCTACAAAGTGAGCTCGAGGCCAGCCTGAACTTCATAGAGAGACCCTGTCTCAAAAAGCCAAAAAAAAAAAAAAAAAAAAATTAGAAAAATAAGGGCACTGAATAATTTAGAATGTCAGTTTGCAGGAAGCTGTCTGTGTTTACTACTGTCAATATCCTGGTCATCTTCACAGAGCACATTTCATTTCACTAATGATACATTAATATGCAAATGTGTTACCTGTTTTTCACAAGCCAGTAGTCTTTGCCATTAAGGTTACCATAGCCAACCACAACTACACCGTGATTCACATTCTGAGTACAGGAGGGCTCGTAGTAGATACCTGAGAGTAAGATATGGTTGAGAAAAGGGGGAGAACAACATCAACAAAACAATGAAAAAGAGAAAATATGGGTGAGGAAAAAGAGCAAATACTATATGATAAGACAAGACTTTTGGTAGTTTTACTTTTAGTATTTTTATGAAGCCTTACTTATTCTTTTGTCATATATGGGTTTTTTGTTTGTTTGTTTCTTCTATTGGTACATTTTAAATATACATAATGATCACATTCATCATAGTCCAGTGCCATTTATTAAAGAGGCATTCCTTCTTCCAGTGATGGTGTTTGTCTCCTTTGTCAAAGATAAGGTGGACAAAGGTGTCTAGAATTATTTCAGTATCTTCTAATCTGTTACATGGATCCCAGAGTCTGGTCTTTTGTTGTTGTTGTTTGCTTTTGCCAGTATCATACTATTTTTATTACTGTAGCTTTGTAGTATAATTTGAAGCTAGTTTGATTCCTAGGTTAATCCTTATAAATTGCAATAAGCAGCTTTATTGCTAGTATTCACAACACTTAGGAAATGAATAATTCTCAGATGTTTCCAGTGGTATCTGGTTTTTAGGTTGTGAGTGTTTTGTGAGATTCTACATCTTCACCAGGTTTAGTGGTGCATGTCTATAATCCCAGCACTCAGGAGGCTGAGGTAGGAGGATTGTTGCAAGTTTGAGACCAGCCTGGACTACAAAATGAGCTCAAGGCTAGCCTGGACTGAATAGTAAGACCTGTCTCAAAAAGACAGAAAAAAAAAAAAAAAGATTCTACTTTTTCAATTTGTCCGGGATGAAATTTTGCTGCCTCTTTGGCGTAGCCCCTGTTTGGCATTGGCCTACGGTATTATGATCTCTAGGAGGTCTAAGTTTTTATTTCAGTCTTGAAGAGCAACTGATTAGAATAATTATGTCACCTGGCTAATGTAGTACAGTCAGCAATGCAATAGTATCAAACACAGTCTAGAAAATGCCCAACTGTGGTAACTATTAATTTGCCAACTTTAAACATATGGATTAGGTTTTGTGGTTATATAACAAAATCTGAAAACATAATTCTTTAATACAGTAAATATGTCCTCATTACAGCAACTTTATCCTCAGGGAAGAAAATTTGAAAGGTGTTGGGGGAAAAATAGAAGAGGAAAAGATTAGAAGCAAGGTTGGAGGAGAAAAAAGCATTATGAAAACTTTTGATAAACTGGGGGCAAAGACTGGGGAAGAGAGAAGGATGAAATAAAAACAAGGACAGAACAAGAACAAGAAGGAAATTAAAGAAATAATGTTTATATTCACACAAAAATAAATGATATAGAAAAAAAAAAGAGGGCCGACCAAATAGCTCAGTGGATTAAAGCACTTGCCTAGGCAGACACAGGGGCTTGGGGTTCGAATCCTGGGCCTTCTGTGATGGCCCCGCCCCAGGGGTGCACTGAGAGGCTATTGAAACTGGGCATGGTGTTATGCACCTGTAATCCCAGCGTTTGGGAGGCTAAAAGCAGGAGAATCACTACAAGTCCAGTCTATGTAGTGAGACCCTGTAGGCCCTAGAGTCCCTTAAATACAAAAAGAAAAAAATAAGGAAAACAAGTGCATTTCAGGGTGTGTTTTTGCTGTCTCTAGAAGACAGACTGGGCAGATAGAGCCCGGATCTGTGCTGATTAATCCCAGCAACCTGGATGTAGATATGGCCGGGTAGTGGATGATCCCATCCAGCCTGCACTTTGAGTTCTACTGAAGTTCAGCCAGGTTGGATTTTGACTGTGAGGCTGGAACCTGATTTGTTCAGCCTGCGACACTCTGCGTACCTCCTGCAGGCTTGACTTCAGTTCCCTTCAGACTTCAACTTGGCTCCTTGACCTGCTCCTGACTTAAGCTGTTTCACCCTACTGGGAGCCACTAGATGGAGCCAGCTGCAGCTGTTTCGAGTTCCAAGGTCAGCTGCACTCCCTCCAAGATGGCTACAGGGTCAAGCTCCTTCTCCTAGGTGATGTCTGAACCAGAATAGCTCGCCAGCCACTGCAATTTGGCATGTCCACTGCTCTGTTCCACTGCTGTGTTTCTCTGTGGAGACCTCGGGGCTCACCAGTAGTTGCCATGCATCTGCAGATTTGATCTGTCCTCTACACAGTGAGTCAGGGCTCCCGGTAAAGCACTACTTGCTACCTCCTTTTGCACTGAGGTTTCTTCTTTGCTTCCCCATTTTCCCTCTCTTCAGTTCTCACTTCAGATCCTTGCCGGTCCTGGGATCCACTTCTCTTTTTCTTGTCCTCATCTTGCTATATTCCAGTGTTTGGACATAAATCTTGGAGAGGCTGTGCCTTTGCTGTACCTCTGCCATCTTCCTGCCTCTTTGGGAGACTCTATTTTTAATTTTTTAAGGTATCTCCATGCTGTTTTCAGAAATGGCTGTACCTGCTCACAGTAGCACAAGGGTTCCCTTGTCAGCACCTGTTATCCTTTGTCGTCTTGGAGATAACCATTCTTACTGGAGTAGAGTGATAAAGTCATTGTGGCTTTGGCTTGTGCTTCCTCATGACTAGTGATATTGAGCATTTTTCATACACCTGGTCATTTGTCTGTTTAAGTCTATTGCTCCTCTCTGCTTCTGTTTAAAATGGGCCTTGTTATGTTGCCCAGCCTGGTCTCAAACTTGTGGGCTCAAGTGATCCTTCTGCCTCAGCTTCCCTAGTAGCTTGGACCATATAGGTTTACACCACTAGACCAGTGCCTAGCTTGCATTGTCTATTTTATTTTTTAATCTTTTATTTATTCAAGTTATTTATTTATTTGGTACAGCGTCTTGCTATACATTGTGGCATGTACTGCCACACCCAGTTTCAGTGGCCAGCACAGCACCCTTTGCCAGGGTTCTGGGGCTGGCACAACCTGTGGTACCAGGGATTGAACCTGGGTCCTTGTGCTTGCCAGGTAGGCACTTAGACTGCCAAGCTAGCTCCCCACTCCCATTGCCCATTTTAAACTCAGATTTTTTTTTTTTTTTTTGGTTGTTATTAAATTGAGTTCCTTTCACACTCTGGATAGTAACCCCTTCTCATATGTATATTTTGCAATATTTTTTCCCATTCTGGGATAGTCTCTACATTCTCTTGGTTGTTTCCTCTGCTAAGCAGAAACTTTTTAGTTTGACTGGGTACCATTTGCATGTTTTTGCTTTTCTTTTCAGTGTTTTAGGGATTTAATCCACAGTAATCTTCGCCCATTACAATGTCTGGAAACATTTCCATTATGTTTGCTTCCAGTAGTTTCATAGTTTTAGATCTTGTGTTTGTCTGGAATTTTCAGGTGAATTTTTAAAAACTGGTCAGAGATAGGGATCTAGTTTGTTCTTCTGCATGTGGATATATAATTTTTTTAGCATCCTTGAGTGAAAAAAACTGTCCTTTTCCCAACTTCTTAGCTCCTTGCCCAAAAGTCAGTTGGCTGCAGATGTTTGAGTTTACCTCTGGGATCTATTTAGTTCCTCTGATCTCTTTTTAGTATTATATATGCTGTTTGATTACTACAATAGTATATTTTGAGGTCTGGTGATATAATGCCTTCTGCTTTGTTCTTTTTTTTTTGCTTTGTTCTTTTTACACAAGATAGCTTTTACGTTGTGTGTGTGTGTGTATGTGTGATTCCATACAAATTTTGAGATTTTTTTTTCTAGCTCTGTGAAGATATCAGTGGTATTCTGATAAGAGTTGTAGTCAATCTGAAGATCACTTTGGATAGTATAGACATTTTTAACAATATCATTTTTCTGATCTATGAATAGAAGATATTCTTCTATTTTTTGGGAGGATATGTGTGTCTTCTTCAATTTCTTTCATCAAGATGTCATAGTTTTAGGGGCTGGGGAGATGGCTCAGTGGAATAAGTGCTTCCCTGGAAAGCACAAGGGCCTGAGTTCAATCCCTGGTTTCTTAAAAAAAAAAAAAAAAAAAAAAAGATGTCATAGTTTTTACTATGGATATTTTTCACCTCTGGCTCAATTTATTCTTAGTTTTTTTTTTTTTTGTAGCAATTATAAATTGGTACAAAATTATAATTGGTATTATATTTGGTAGCAATTATAAATTGCTTTCCTGATTTTTAGTTCAGATAATTGACTGTTGTATTACAAAGCAACTGATCTTTTTTTCTTTTTTATAGCAGAGGATTTTTGCATGTTGATTTTTTTATCCTCTAACTTTATTGAATTTGGATAAGCTGTAGTTTTTAATCTCAGCTCAATCACTTTTAGGTTGTGCAGCTTCAGGCCACATAATCCCTATAGTGTTAGTCCAGCTGCAAATTAAGGTCATTGTGAGGATTAAATAAGAAAGTACCCATAAAAATTGAGCATAGTACCTGACATTTAGTGTTAGTAAACTTTTATAAGTATGACTTCCTAATGAGAGCCGGGTATAGTGGAAGGAGAGACTCTGTCTGATTTATCTGGGTAGGGTGAGGGTGCTATTTCGTAGGCACAGGGTCAGGGCATAGCAGGAGGGTTGAGTATCTGTTTTACCACTTTTGTAGAGGAAGAACGAAGAGTGGCTTGCATCAATAGCAACAGACACTGGGCCTATATTAGCCACGGCTTCCTTCAAGGCTTCTTCGCTGCCAAAGGGAAGTTCTGTGTAACTTGAACATGTGGCAGCACGATTTTTTGAATCATAATGGCATTTTTCATCCTGCCAAAATAAATAGATAATCAGATGAAGTATATATCTCAGTTTGCTTTAGAAAACACCAATATCCTAAGTCTGGGTTTTAAATACATTTTCTCGCCTCAACTTTAACATTTTCAAGTGGCTAAGAGTCCTTTTTTTGTTTCTTTTTCCTTTTTTTTTTTTTTTAGAGAGAGTCTTGCTATATAGTGCAAGATCTAACAGTTCCAGATTTCAACAACAACAAAGGAAATTTAGGGCTGTTTTATTGTTTTAAATTGTAAGCATCTTTATATACAGCACTTGCCAGCAGCTGGACGTGGTGATACTCATGAGCACTGAGGCAGGAGAATCACCACAAGTTCTCAGCCACTTTGGGCTTCATAGTGAATTCAAGGCCAGCCTGAAGTACACAGTGAAATTCTGCCTCAAAAAAAAAACCAACCAAAAAGAAAGAAAAAGAATTTAAAAGAAAAAAAAAAAAATCAGAAGAAAATTGCCAGGATAATATGTGAGGTACATTGTAGGGGAATACTACAAAGAGGCCATAAATTCTTTTTTTTTTTTTTTTTTTTTTTTTTTTTTTTTTTTTTTTTTTTTTTTTTTTTGAGATAGGGTCTCAATATGCAGTTCAGGCTGGCCTTAAGCTCACTTTGTAGCTCAGGCCGGTCTCGAACTCACAACAATCCTCCTGCCTCAGCCTCCCGAGTGCTGGGATTACAGGCCTGCGCCACCACACCTGGCAGAGGCCATAAATTCTAGACCAGAACTTTAAAATTGTTTTTATGATGTCACAAGTACAAGATGTTTGCAGCTAAAATGATGGTTTATAAACAGAACCTTGCGGTGCAATTCTAGCACTCTGAGGGGCTGAGGAGAAAGATAGCAAATTCAAACCCAGAGGGGCGATTTAGCAACTTAATAAAGCCCTACCTCAAAAGTGCTAGGGTTATAGAAGATATAAATTCACTCCCCAGCATTAAAAAAAAAAAAGATGCTTTATAGAGGGTATGGTTGAACATGCCTGTAATCCTAGTGCTCAAGAGGCTGAGGCAGGAGGATCACTGTGAGCCAGTCTGAACTACATAGCAAGACCCTATCTGAGAAAGAGAGAAAAAGAAACGCCATACAATGTGGAAAGCACCTATTAGTATATTTCAAGTGGGAAGAGGAAGATTATTGTTGTTGTTGTTATTATTATTTATATTTTAGGGAAGGGTCTACAGGGTGTTTAGGGTTTCACTACTAGATCTGACTATGATCCGCCTGTTTACAGCCTCCCAAGAGCTGGGATTCCAGGTGCACCACCATGCCCATTCTCAATTGCCATGTTTTGAAAATGCTTAGCAGGAAAAGAACATGAGAGAAATAAAGCAAAGAAATAGAGGTTAAACTAAGAGGTATTTGAGTTTTGTTGATTTGAGACAGGTTCAGGCTACTCACTATGTAGCCTAGTGAGTTCTGGCCCTGAACTCTCCTGCTTCACCCTCCCAAATCCTAGTATTATAGGTATGTGCCACCATCCCCAGCTTGAGTGCTTTATTTATCTTTTCTAAATTTTCTGTAACATGGACATATTACTTTATAATTTAACAAAATATATAATAAAATTGCAAGGAAGAGGCAAGTATTGATGAACTTTTTAGTACATAAAAGTATAACCTTGATGATTTAAGAGTAAGGTTGAATGTGAAGAGGCTGCAGAACAAAAAGCTTAAATCTTGGGCAGCTATACAGTATAGAAAGAGTTTTGAGAATGATTTGCTTCAGGTCTGTGTTTAGGTATAGTTGGTACTCATTTTCTTAAAAACATTATGCAGCGTAAGAAAGAAATCTTGGGACGGGGTTGAGGAGGGGAGAGAGAAGAAGGAAACCTTGAGAACTAAAGAGTTCCGGCTGGGGTTCTCGCACACACAGCACGGCTGGCTGCCGAAGCAACCGCCCGGCTGGGTGGAGAGCTCTGTGCGATCGGGGACAGCGGGCAGTCTCGGGGCAGCACCCAGCTCGCTTGCGACCTACCATGGCTTTGTAGGGATAGGAGGTTTCTGAGTCGATGCCATGGTTATCGATGATGTACTGGAAGGCCTCCGTCATGAAGCCGCCGTTACAGCCTTTATTTCCGTATTCTTGAGTTGAGCAGTCCACCAGGTTCTGGGCGCTGAGAGACACCAGCTTTCCGGTTTTCAGCTTCACCTGCGCCTCCAGGGCGCCCACGGCACTGAAGGCCCAGCAGGCCCCGCAGGCGCCCTGCGGGAGAGGAGCGGGCACTGGGTCACTGCAGGCCGGCCCGGGAGGGCTCCGCCACCCCTTGCCCTTCTCTCTTAGACGGTGGGAATGAAGACTAAATATTTGACTGTTCTCTAGGCAGAGTCCGTCGCGTGGAGACCTGCAAGGGCAGGCAGACCGCAGTGGCCGGAACTGGGGATTGAGCTCAGGTCCCTTGCGCTTGCCAGGGAAGCGCTTATTCCACTGAGCCATCTCCAGGCCACTCGCTGAGTCTGGGCCAAATCCCCGCCATCCTGCCCGGAGGCGAAAGCAAATGGATGCGCACAGTTTAGGGATTTGGAATGAGAAACAAATGGTTCCCTCTGTCATGAAGTTGCTTTCTTCCCAACAAATGGTGCTCCAAGCCTAAGAGCTTTAATTCTCCAAACATTGTTGTACTTAGCATGTTTCATCCAAAGATACTGTATAAGAAGCCATATGTGAACAGAAAATGCCGAGCTGCGTTAGGTAAAAAAGACGGAGGGCTAGGAGCCCTGGAGCCCCACCTGAACCGCCTGCTCCCTCCTGTTCTCTTCCCCCTTTCTCCTCCTCGCACCTCACATGTCTCAGAGTTGATTGGGCCTTCCCCGAAGTTTTATTTTACAGAGGTTTAAGTAAGAAGTGATGTTAGTTGGGGGCAAAAACTCGTACAGGGAGGAAGGGATGAGAAATTAGCAGAGCCATTCACTGCTTAATACATTTTTGTTTTCCTTTTTGGTTGCATGCTGTGGCTTCTGCTCAGACTGCGTTGACTCTTCTCGCTGTCCTGATGTCTAACATGACATGTGTGTTTTATCCTTAGTCTTTTGAATCAAAAACCATCCTTAAAGCGGCGGTGGGAGCCTTGGGGGCAGTGCGCTGTGACCAGCATGGGCGGCATCTCCACAGCACCCCGGGGGCACTGGGGCCCCACGACTGTGCACGGCTCCTTGCTCGGACCCCAGCAGCCTGTGACGTAGATGTGCATGCCACCCCGCCCGTGCCTTGCGCTGAAGAGTGCTTATTACGATCCTATCTTCATATCTATTCCATTAAGGACGAGAGACTTGTGTAGGACTTTCGGTGCTTTTTTAGAAAAGCAAAATAGTGAAGGAAAACACAGCATAGGAAGGGACACTTTTGCAAAGAATAATGTTTTACTCTGACAATGCAAACCTAGCTATGTACCAACTTGACTGGCCATGGCCCTGGTAGCTCTAGCTTTTTCCTCCTCCCTCCACTCTGAAATTTGTAAGTTAGATGGAGAGAAGCTCCCTTCCTCTCACCAGACGCTGCTCCTCAAGCAACTGGCATGAGGAAGGGACACCAGTGCTGTCCGTGGATGATGCAAGCACTAACTTTTTTTCTTACAGAGGGTCACAGTTTTTGTCTAGGACAGCTGTATGGTTGCTGGTGTTCTAAGCACCATAGCAGCCCTCGGGCGGCTAACAATTTAGTTGAGCAGATAAAAATGACAATTAGAAAATAAGGAAAGAGGCTGAGAGTCACTGCCACATCATGTGGCTAGTCACAGGGAGAGAGTCTGCCTGCCGTCGGGGGAGTGGGGTGGTCTGCTTACCTGGTATTTCACCTCAGTAACACAACCCTTTTCTCTCCAGTCCACAGAATCCGGCAGTGTCTGATTAGGAACTGATTTGTAAGTGACGTTGCTAGGCCGCCGGCTGGGAACCCTCAGGGAGCTCATCACAGACAGAACCTCCTCACTGGTCTGCGAAACAAAGACACACACCTTTTTCCAGATCCTCCTTTGAAACATCCTATTAACTGTAAGTGTGAATTTATTTTAAAACAGAAAACCCAGGGAACAGTTGTGGCTAGGACAGATACTATGGAATGATGAGGTGGATTGTCAAGGTTTTTTTTGTGTTTGTTTATTTGTTTTTAGTTAGGGTCTCCTTGTGTAGGTCAGGCTGATCCTGAACTCACTAGTCCAGGCTGGCCTTCAACTCACAGCAGTCCTCCTGCCTCAGCCTCCCAAGTTCTGGGACTACAGGTACATGCCACAAAGGTTGGTGTTCAGACCTTTTTAATCTTGGATTTTGCTTTAGCTTCTCAGTTAGCCAGGCACTCTCATTGAGGAGTCGAAAAAATTACAGGGAGAAGAAGTAAGGCACGCTCTTATAAAATGCACTGTCTAAAAGTGGGCAAAACTGGGTTTCCTTTTGAGAAAGAATTACATGGGAGATTTCTGCATTTGAGTAGGAATTTGGTCTACCCAGGAAATATCCAAATGGTACCTTCCAAATGGTACCATGAGTTTTGATTTTTGGCCACAGTAGTAAAGGTGCATAGAGTAGAACAGAATCTATAACTAATATGAGGGCTAGGACACAACTTGGTGATAGAAGGCCTCTTTTGGACATCTGAGTCCTCAGCAACACACACACATACCCCAGATGGGAAGTTATTATGTTCAAAATATGTGGGCCTTGGTTGTCCTCTTTTATTTATGTAAATATAGTAATTTTCTGTAAAAGACTATGAGCGATCTTTAAAGAGTTCTTCTTAGAATTCATTTCAAAATGAAAGCAATAGTAGTCTGTGAGTTCAAACTTTCTACTTAAGAAGGGACTTGTGAAAGTTAAGTGGTCAAAGTAGGAATTTCAGGACAATTCTTAGTCCTTATATTTCATTGCTTTCTTGCTTTGTCTGCCTATGGCCACATGCTCTGGTTTTGCTCCCCTTAGTGGTGCTAAGGGAGAATCAGAGGCCTCCTGCGTGATAGGCAGGTGCTCTATGAAAAACAAATTTTGCCAAACACTTCTGATTGCTAACCGAACTGTTTATAGACAGAAGCATTCCTGAACTGGGGTAGCAAACTGTATGTGGTTTGCCTACCATGTCTGCCAGGTGGTTCATTGCTAAGTCGTATGAATGCATCCCCATGGAGTGTTCCAGGTTGTGAAGCATCACAAACTTTAAATTCTTCTCCCAGATGAGCCGCCGCACTTCTTCTTCATTCTATCATACAAAGAGGAGAACACACTTATACTTCATTCTGGACAAATTAATGTTCAATAATGAGAATAGCATTTTATGAAGCATTCTATCAGTGTAGCTCTGTCTCAGGGGTAGAAGTAAATGAATATATCCAATATAACTGCTAAAATCACATACTAATTGTAATTCTTTCCCATAACTGCTTCAGTGGTTATTAACATTTTATGAGATACACAGTGAATTTCCTTCAACTAATGTTAATAATTTTGCTTTTAGAAACTATTGCTTGAAGTTTAAAGTAAATCTTTATGGATTGTCATAAAATGTCTTTTCATTCTCACTCTTGAAAAACATTTTAGCTAGGTATTTTTCTTTAACTATTTAAAGATGTTTATCTGATAGCTACTGCCACATATGAGAAGTGTGTTGTCAGTATAATTATTGTGCCTCTCTTTATAGCCCTGGGAGCATAAGACTAATTTTGTCATCAAGGATATTTCTATTGATGAATTATTAATTTAATTGTATGAGTTTTCTTGTATTAAAC
Source organism: Ctenomys sociabilis (assembly GCA_004027165.1). Taxonomy (NCBI): domain Eukaryota; kingdom Metazoa; phylum Chordata; class Mammalia; order Rodentia; family Ctenomyidae; genus Ctenomys; species Ctenomys sociabilis. Next base: position 20,907 of record PVKA01022101.1, read on the forward strand.
ACTAAATACTTAACAGGAAAAAAATCACAAAAAATACTTATTATTTATAAAAAGTGTCAGAATTTTCAACATTGATGGGTTTTTGGTGTACAAAGTCTAAAAAAGAACATCAGAAATAAATCCCTATTTGAACTACAATGAAAAATCAATGACATTCTACTAAAAAAAAATCTGGAGCCGGGCGTGGTGGCGCATGCCTGTAATCCCAGCACTTGGGAGGCTGAGGCAGGAGGATTGTTGCGAGTTTGAGACCAGCCTGAGCTGCAAAGTGAGCTTAAGGCCAGCCTGAACTGCATAGTGAGACCCTGTCTCAAAAAGACAAATAAATAAATAAATAAATAAATAAATAAATAATAAAAAAATCTGCTTCAATTATCACACCTAAGCCAGTAAGCATGTGAGACAACTGCACGTCCCACACACGCATCGTGCACACTGACAGTGCATGTCCTTTGCATCCCTGGCCTTTTTGGAGGACACACTTGACACCTCAGTGGTCTTGCTATTTTGTCGGGGATTCTGATTACATTATACAGGGTGTAGGTGGTAGGAACATAAAATGTGAAGAAAATAAATTATTAAATTCTTAATGTATATTGTGTGTCTGGAATAGACATGACATTTTCCTTTTTTTTTTTTTTTTTTTGTCTTTTTGAGACAGGGTCTCACTATGCAGTTCAGGCTGGCTTTAAGCTCACTTTGTAGCTCAGGCTGGTCTCGAACTCACAACAATCCTCCTGCCTCAGCCTCCCGAGTGCTGGGATTACAGGCATGCGCCACCACGCCCGGCACATTTTCCTTTTTTGATACTGGGATCCAAACTCAGGTCCTTATGATTGCTGGGCAGATGTTTGTGCTGTATCCCCAGCTAGGGAGCAACATTTTCACATTAGCTATATACTTGCTTATAAAGCTTGAAAGATAACATCAGAAATAACAGCCTAGGTGAACTGTAATGTAAACCCGAATGGAAGTCTACCACAGAAATAAATTTTGCTTCAACTATCACACCCAAGTCTTCACGCATGACAACTACATGTTCCACGTACATGCATGTCTTCCTTACACTGACAGCTTTCCCTTCCTATGTGGCAGTCTTATTTCCCCTCTTCCTCTTTTGTCAGGAGCTTCCTACTATATTGTATAACATGCAGGTAGCAGGGAAATAAGATGTCAATGAAATACAAGATCAAATATGTAATGAGTGCTTAGAATGGACATCAGTATTTTCAAATCAGCTGTTTACTTGCTTACAAACCTTAAGATAACATCAAAAATAAAAACCCATGTGAACTATAGGGTAAAAACACAAAAGTCTACCACAGAAGTAAGATTTTCTTCCACTGTTACTCCCAAGGCAGTCTTCACACATGACAACTGCATGTTCCATATATAAATATCACTTATATTGGTAGTATGTATGTTTAGTTTTCCTGTACTTTCTTATAGGTCATAGTTTACAGCTTTTGGTTTTCTTGTTGTCGTTGTTACTGTGCCTGCCTGTCCATCTGTCAGCTCCAGTGTGCTCCACAGTTTTTTGCATAGTTCCCTGTGCAGAAACTGTTGTTTCCTTTGCTGTAAATAATCTCTTATGAGCCCCGTCCCAATCCTCTAAGAAAACATATGCGCGATATTTTGCACTTGTCGTTTCCCTTGTAAACTATCAAAATATGCCACCCATGTTTGGGATCTAGTAAAACACAACTATTGATCAATGCTTTATGTTTTTTGTTTTTTTAAAATTTATGTATTTGGTACAGGGTCCCACTACGCAGCTTGGACTCATAGTGATCCTCCTGTTTTCAGCCTCACCACTGCTGGGATTACAGGTGTTCACTACCACACTTAGACTCAGTGGTTGGCTCAGCAGGCCCAGGGTTGAAGCCCGTGCAGCATGTGGTGCCTGGGATCAAACCCTAGGCCCTGAGCTTGCCTATGCAGGTGCTTAGTCCATTGAGCTGTCTTGCTGGCTTGTTTTATGTTTTAAGAGACATCATAGTTCCTGCATAACTCATTAGCGATATCACCTCCACCTTTGGTTTTGTCGTTGAAAGTTTCCATCTTGGGCTTCTGTTTTGTTGAGATTTCCTTGCCAATATTTCCATCATGGTGGAATGTTGACATCAGCAGTACTAGTTTGCTTTTTAGGCCAAGGTTATGTTTTTCTGAAACTTAAAGATTATATTATATAGTTCTCTATTTTGAAATTGAAACATTTCATTTGGAACTTCTGCTTTGTTCCTGTGTACAATTCCTGTGGTGATCAACTAGGGCTCTGTTAGTAAATATAGCATCAGTTGGAAAGTGTCAAACCAGTTGTCTAATATCACGTTCAGATTAGTTTGGGAGATGGAAGCAGCAGGGCTGTTACAACATCATTTGGTTTGTTACGTTATATGAATAAAGACTGGATGGTTGAGTATTTGATGAATATCAAAACTGAAAAAGTAATATCTTCTCATCTGCAAGGGCATAAATTATTATGTCAGATTTTGAGCCTTTGCTTTTCTGTAAGTCTTTTACATTCCTGTGATCATCATGAGAATGTCCTTCTAAGTACAACAGACCTATAAGTGTTTTAGTTCAGCTAGTGAGGTGTCCTAATAAATACACTTTTTAATATAACTAATACATGCAGAATCTTTTATTTGCCTTTCAGCCTTTGTGTATTTTCACAGCATCTTATAGCATATTGTCTGTTACAATTTCCAGCACTGAATGGCAGTGCTGGCATTGTTCAATATGCTTCACTCCATCAAGACCTGCACTATATTTTTGGCCAAGTTCTAACATTATACTGTTTCATTGGATTGCATACATAGCCATTTTGCAACATTTCAACTAGCCAGACACTCGCATTGCTGTTTTCTTCATTTGAGTCAAGGAGGTCTACATTTCCTGTGTATCAGCTGACTCTCCCTCCATTTTATTTTATTTATTTATTTTGTATTTTAGGGAAGGGTCTACAGAGGCTCAGGGTCTCACTACTAGATCAGACTTGTAGTGATCCTCCTGTTTACAGCCTCCGAGAGCTGCGTGGGAGTGTGCCACCATGCCCAGTCTCAGTGTGCCACCACGCCCAGTCTCAGTGTGCCCCAGGGAGCAGGGCTGGCATGGCAGGCCCAGGGATCGAGCCCCCGGCCCCTGAGCCTGCTTTCCCCCTCCATTTTACTGTCACAGAATTTTGGCTTGCACAGCCAGCATCAAGTCATCATTATTGTGATCACCACCGTCACACACAACCACACCACCCTTCTGTTACGAAAGTGTGTATTTTACTGTAATGGATCATGTTTATCATCCAGGCATTAGTAACCTAATTCTCTTTTGACTTCCTCCAAAACTTGAAAAACTGGTGTCTCATATGCCATTGACTTAATTGGGCTATTTCTATCAGAAAAATCAAAAAGAAAACTTAAAAAAAAAATAAATCTTGGAGTAGTGTGGATATATTGGACCTTCTGTGATGCATATGCAAAGCCAGTTAGATAGAGCATAAAGTGTCAAATCCTGTTTTGAAACTTTTATACACATGTATACTCCTTGCTGTTTGTCAGATTGCTTCCTGTATCCCCCAGGGAAAGGCACTGAGATGCACGGTTAGCTACGATTACACTGAGGTACAAATTCACAGTAAAAAACTCAGGGATGGGCCTGCTGAATCCTAGTCTTATGTTCTAAGGGTTTTAACTCTGGTAGAATTTTCTCTTGTAGTTTTTTTTTTTTTTTTTTTTTTTTTTTTTTTTTTTTTTTTTTTCTTTTTAATGTATTTAGTACAGAGTCTACAGGGTCTTACTACACAGTTTGGACTCGTAGTGATCCTCCTGTTTTCAGCCTCCCAAGCGCTTGGGAGTACAGGCTTGCGCCACCACACCCAGCCTCAGTCACTGTCTCAGTGCATCCTGGGGATAGGTTCAGCACAGCATGCCGGGAATCGAACCCCAGTCCCTGGTGTGCCTAAGCAGGCACTTTAATCCACTGAGCTATCTGGCTGGCCCTTCTCTTATACTTTCATATTCTGTAGCTTCTGACTATTTATCTTCTGCTGGTTACTCTTTGTGTGTGTAGGGTGGTGGGAGTTGAGCCCAGGTCTGTCTTCACACTGAGGTATATCCATGGCAATTTTGTATTCTTTATTTTGATTACAGGTGTAATTGGGATTACAGGTGTGTGCCACCATGTTCAGCTATGCTGGGTACTCTTGACTGGACAATTCAGAATTTTTCTCATATTTGGAAATTTTCAAACAGCAACTTTTCATATATATTTTTTCTTTACCATTCCATCTAATTTTATCCTTCAGAAAGGCATATTAAATGTATTTTGGAACTTCAAGTATTTTTTATCTCTTACTTTCATTCTGAGTAGTGCCTCAGCTCTGTCTTCCAGATAACTGATTCTAGAAAGTGGTTTTGGAGTTTATCATGCTGATTGAATTTTTATTGCAGAGGCATTTTTTTAAATTTCCAAGATTTCTAATTTATTTCACAAATTTAATGTTCATCAGTGTGTATTTTTCCTTTATGTATGAAGTCATCTTTTGTTCTGTTATTTTAATTTTATCTAAAGTCAATTTATATGTATTAGGGCCGGCAGTATAGCTCAGCGGACTAAGCGCTTGCTTAGGTAAGTGCAGGGACCAGTGTTCGATCCTTGGTTCCCCCAGCCGCGCCGGCCCCGCCTTCGGGTGCGCTGAGCCGGCGATGTAATCCGGACGCGGTGGCGCGCGCCTGTAATCCCAGCACATGGGAGGCAAAAAGCAGAAGATCGCTATGAATGTGGGCTGCATGCATAGTGAGACCCTGAACCAAAAAAATAGAAAAAGACAACCCCCCCCAAAAAAAAAAATTTATATGTATTGGCGTTCCAGGAGAGTCACTACAGAATGCATACAGAATGTGGCATGCACAGAGGACAAGGTGTACCTGGCACCTGCCACAACAACTGATCCTCCCTCCAAAACCAAGGCCAGGATGAGCTGCAGGCCCCAGAAGTGGCCAGCAAGCCCTGTTGGCCTCTCTCCCCTGAGTGGTCTGGGCCTGGCTCAAAAAGCCTTGCAGATGCAGCCCTCTCTTTTTGGAAGTAAGTGTTATGAACAGCCAGTCATGGACATTATGGGCTTGCACAGTGGACATATGTCCAAACCACTAGAGGAGAAAAAAAATGGGAAAAATGAAAATAAATGTGACAAAGCACAAAAAAGAGAAAAAAGTGGATTTGAGATAAATTGTTAAGGTGGGATACTAATCAAAAGTCATGATCTTTCTTCCTGAAATGCTGGAATTATGAAATAGAGGACTAGCATTCACTTAATTTGATAGGAAGGATGACGGCATACTTAACTCTAGTTAACTTTTTTTTTTTTTGAGGTACCAGCGGTTAAACTAGGGTCCTTGCATTCGCCAGACAGGCACTTATGCCATTGAACTATATCCTCAGCCCAGCTCTAGTTAACTCTCCTTTTTTTTAATTTTTAAAAAATATATTCTTGATATTTATTTATTTATTTGGTACAGGGTCTCACTATGTAACTTGGGCTCATAGTGATCCTCTGTCTCAGCTTCCCCAGTGTTGGGATTCCAGGTGTATACTACCATGCCCGGTTTCAGTAGCCCACATGGTGTGCCTGGTATTCCAGGTCCTGCACAGCATGCAGTACCAGGGATTGAACCCTGATCCTTGCTCTTGCCAGGAAGACGTGTAGACCACCAAGCCATCTCCCCAGCCCTTTGTTTAACTCTTAAATGAGGGCCCTGGTCCTAAACTGGAGTGAGTAGCAATGGAACTTCATTGGCACTATGAAAGCCATGTGTCATCTCTGGATAGAGAGAAAACATCTGGCAAGACAGCTCTTTGTGATAAGAACTCCTTTTGGCACAGAAGAAGGTTCTTCAACATGACAAAGGTCATGTGTTACAAGCCCAGGTACCACCATACTCAACCAGGAAAAATTGAAGGTTATCCTCTGATAAGCGGAAAAAAAGGGACACTTACACTTATCAATGCAATATCAAAGTCTTAGAGCAAGTAGGCAAGAAAAACAAAGAAGGGCATCCATATAGGAAAAGAAAAAATGAAATTGTTTGTTGAAGGTATGCTTTTAGAAATAGATAATCCTAAAGACTCCACTAAAATACTGTTAGATCTGAGACAAATTTGGAAAGGTTGTAGGGTATAAAATTAATATCTAAACCAGGCATGGAGGCACATGCCTATAATCCTAACACTTGGGAGGCTGAGGCAGGAGGATCATCATTAGTTTGAGGCCAGCCTGGGTTTCAAAATGAGTTCACGGCCAGGCTGAGCTACATAGTGAGACCTTGTCTCAAGGAAACAACTGTTGTTTAAGCTGGCTCAACCAACTTTATCTTGTAAAACTTATGTGAACTCCATTTTATAATATCTTGCTCTCTCTTTTGTAAACTCCCACCCATGCCTAACCACAAGATGTGACTGTTTGTACAAATAAGAAAGTGTTTCTCGGCATTCCGAGAGAAGATAAAGAACTGTTCCTCAACATTCTGCAAAATGAGTTAAACTGTCCTTCTTATTATGGAAACAAACAGAACACCTGACAATGGGTGAAACTGTCATCAGATATCCTTCCGACTACTGGAACAAAAACAAGGCCTAAGCCAAATAATGACATATTCCTGTAGGAAATTATCTGAAGAGAGATTGAGAAAACAATTCCATTTCAGCAACATGAAAAAATACTTCAGAGTAAATTTAGCATAAGTGAAAAGTCTGCGTAATTGTCCTTCAGTATATATGAAGGACTAGTTCAAAGATCCTAGCCTAGCTCAAGATAAATCTAAGGATGCTCAAATTTGTCATATAAAATAAGTTATCCTGGCATGGTGGCACAGATCTGTATTCTAATTTCTCAGAAGGCAAAGACAGAAATCACAAGTTTGATGCCAGACTGGGCAACTTAAAGATATCCTGTATCAAACTGTCTTGAAAAGGTCCAAGGAGCAGGGTGCAGTGGTATATGCATATAACCCAGCACTCTGGGAGGCTGAGGCAGGAGGACTACAAGTTTGAATCTGGCCTGGGCAACTTAGTGATTTAGTAAGATCTTGTCTCAAAAAGAAAAAAATCAAAGGTGCTGGGGAGTTAGTTCAGCAAAAGCCTCTGGATTCAACTCCCAATACTGAAAGAAAACCAAAACACAATACTAATGCATCAAATAACATAAGATAATGTAAAATAACTGGACTGTTACATAGTTATAGGATTTAGTTATGTAAAACAATAAAGCTAGAATTTTAAAATCAATTAACCAGGGCTGGTGAGATAGCTCAGTGGACTAAGCACCTACTTAGGCAAACACAGGGACTGGGGTTCAATCCCTGGCACCACATGCAGTGCTGGCCCCGTGTCCCCAGGCACACTGAGCCAGTTGCCAACACTGGATGTGGTGGTGCACGCCTGTAATCCCAGGGCTGGGGAGGCTGAAAACAGGATCACTGTGAGCCCAGGCTGTGTTGTGAGACCATGTACCAAATACACTTAAAAAAAAAAAAAATCCATTAACAAGTTATTTGTTTGTTTCTTTTTGAGACAGGGTCCCACAGTGCAGCTCAGGCTGGTCTTGAACACACAACAATCCTCCTGTCTCAGCCTCCTGAGTGCTGGGATTAGAGGCATGAGCCACCATGCCCAGCAACAAGGATACTTTAAAATACTTTAAAATAAAAACCCAAGTGGGAAGGTGAGAGTCATTTCACATTCTACCAGTTGCCCTCCATGCCAAGGGCTATTGCAGAACTTTTTGTTCCGCAAACATGCCAACTGTGTCCTTCTTGAGTTATACACATGTATTCCTTCAGCCTGGGACTCACGCCATCCTTCAGTTTGCTCACCCCTTGCTTCTGCCAGTTCCCGCTCAGTTCCCTGCTGGCCCTCCCAACACCATCGCACCGTGGTACGGATCTCACTGCGACCGCCCAGGCCCCGTGGGCCCTGCTTTTTCTGCACTGCCCTTACCACCATCCAACACACTAGCTCCATCTGCTTGTTTACTTATTTCCTTTCTCTGGCTGTCACAGAAGCTCCATAGTAACAGAGATGTTGTTTTTTCCCCTGCTGTATGGTACCCAGGACAAGAAATAAGTATGTATTATTTCTAGAAAGCACCGCTTGTAAGAACACAGTTTGAAAGTGAGAAACTGGGGTGGGTACTGCAGTAAAAGCATGGTGCCCGAGTAGCAAGCCTGTCTACCTTTTCCTGGTATTGTTTTCCATAGGTTTTTTTCCAGAGATGCCAGTGGTGATCCAATGTAGGATCCTTATTCAGCTGTGCCATCACCGAAGAGCACACCACAAACACCCACGCCAGCCACTTCATTCTGTGGGAGGAAGGTACCATAGGAAGTGGAGCTCTGAGTTGCATGCAGTGTGACCATGTAGTTTCAAGACAAAAACACAAATTCAACCAGAATTAGAAAAATAACACCTTGTAGTACAAGGTGAAAGCACAGAAGTATGTCTGAAATACAACTTTCAATACTTAGTAACACTTTTTTATTTATTTACTTATTTATAGAAATTGCAATAAAATTTGAGACAGTGTTTTGCTATGTAGTTCAGGCTGGCCCCAAATTTATGAAGATCCTCCTATCTCAACATAGTAACACTTTATAAAATGATATTCAGGGAGGTAGCTCAGTAGAATAAGCACCTGCCTGGCATGCACAGGGTCCTGAGTTCAATCCCTGGTATAAAAAAAAAAAAGTGATTTTCAGAAATTTTCTAATACTTAGTAAACTAAACACAGTGAGAGTATTATAGAGAAGGGACTTTCCAGGATTTTCCAACAAGTCTAATCAAAGGAAATCATCTTTCCTCATTTTCAAATAAAAATCCTTAGCAGACATGCCTCTGAAAAATTTACCTTCTGAATTTTTTAATGTGTTAATTTGGGACCCAGGAGATAGTTCAGCAGCATAATTTTTTGAGCTGGTCTGTTTAAATGTGCAGAACTTAGTATAAACAGGTGTGGAAATATCACATACTACCCCATCAAAATATACAATTTTCTGTTTGTATGTATCTGTTTGGTTTTTTTTTTGGCAGAACCTGGGATTGAACTCAGACCCCTGCACTTGCTAGGGAAGTGCTTATTCTACTGAGCCATCTCCCCGGCCCCCTGTATCTGTTAAAAGATAATTAAAAAAAAAAACCTGGGCCTGGTGGCACCTGCCTGTAATCCAAGCTACTGTGAAGGTTGAGGCCAGTTGAACAATTTAGCAAGACCCTGTCTCCAGATAAAAATAAAAAAGGACCAGAGATGCAGCTCCGTAGAGAGCCCTGCCTTACCTGAGTTTGATCCCCGGTCCCACCCTTCATACAGCCACACAAAGGGGGAAAACCAGGCCCTATGCCTGTGGTCCCCGCCCTGCTCAGGAGGCTGAGACAGAAGGGTTACATGAGCTCAGGAGTCCCAGGCCAGCGTGGGTAATAAAGAAATATTCATCTCAAGAATAAATAAATCAGACTGAGGATGTAGTGCAGTGGTAGAACTACACTTGCCTGGCACGGGCAAAGCTCTGGGTTCAACCCCAGATTGCAAAAAGTTTAATTTAAAAATAAAATGAAATAACTTCTAGAGATATTTGAAAGCCCAATCCCCATCTATTAGTTTTATGTCCTCCGAGTTTTTTTTTTTTTAATTGTGAATTGAGTTGAGGGCCTTTACATTAAGCTATATTCCAGCTTTTAAAACATCTCTCTCTTTCTGTCTCTCGGTTTCTGTCTCTCTGTTTCTCTGTCTCTCTCTCTCTGTCTCTGTCTCTCTCTCTCTCATATGGAGAATTGAACTCAGGACCTTGTGGTACAGGTGCTGTGCTGCTGGGCTATATCCCTGGCCCTTAATTTCTTATTTTGAGACAAGGTTCTGCTAAGTCGCCCAAACTTTCAGTCCTCTGACCTCAGCCTCACAGAATGCTGGGGTTATTTTTTTTAATTTTTTTTCAACAATTAAGTATATTTCAAAGGAGACAATTACTCTTTAAAACACAATTTCTGTATTCAATTCCAAGATATTTTTTACAGAAATTCATTAAATGTCCCAGACTAGATTCTACTTTCTTTTCCATATCTTTTTAATTCAAAACAATTGAAATTTTAAACATGTAAATTTTCCAGTTATACTCCAAGGAAAGGTAGGTTTCTGCCTCAAGTTCAGCCGCTGCATCAGACATTAAGTTTCAAAAATAAATTCTTTTTAAGTGATGTGATTGTATTTTACTTTACTTCCTGGAATCAAAGTTTTAAAATCTGGCAGGAACAGCGAGCTAAGACATAAGCGAAGAATATTTAAAGAGCAAATGCGAGAAAAACAGCAGAAAGTACCTACATGGCAAAACCAGCAGGTGCTCCCACAATGAAGCTTCAGTTCGGTGAGTTCACTCCAAAGATTTCAAAGGCACTAAAGAGACTTCAGCTGAATTAACTTTAAAAAGAAATTGGACTTTGTCACATGAATGTCCACGATGAGGAAGTGAACTCTCATTTCAGTTTCACTTGAAACCTTACATGCAGCTAGCTCTAGCCTTCTCCCTAGGTCGAGTGATCCACCCAGAAGAGTCCAGAGAAGGACAACAAACAGCAGCAGAGGAGCAGGAAGAGTTTTCCCTTTAACCCTGTGTCCTTTTCATAATTCTTCTTTTTTCAATCAGATTTTATGGGTACATTTTAGATGTAAATAATGACCACATTCATCATGGAGAATTTGTACTTGCATGCGACATAACCTAATTCTTTTCTTTCCATTCCCCTCTTCTCCCTTCAGTCCCTTCTTCCCTCCCCATTTAGAATAGTTTGTTTCCTTCTTTCCCCCTCTTTCCTTTCCCCCACCTCCTTTTTTGTTTCCCTTCCTATTTGAACATTTTCTTCCTATTTCACTGTACCTGCTATACATTTTGGTTCTTATTGACACTTTTGCTTTCTCACACCAGAGAAACAATGTGGTATTTGCACGTGTGTTTGTTTCACTTAAGGAGATATATATATATATATCAGACCTCATATATATATATATATATATATATATGAACAGGGTTTCACTACACTAGCTATGGACTCATAGCTATTCTTCTGTTTTCAGCCTCCCAAGCAGCATGGGGATTACAGGTGCGCACCACTTCACCCAGTCTCAACATCTCAGCATGCCCTGGGGGCAGGGCCACCACAGCGTGCTTGGGATTCAACCCCTGTCCCTGCACCTGCTTAAGCAGGGCTATCTGGTCTGCTGGGCTCTATGGCTGACCCTTGAGTTCTTCATATATTCTAGATATTAGTCGTTTGTCTGAAGAACAGCTGGCAAAAACACTTCCTCACATTGTGTGTTGTCTCTGTACACTGTTGGTGGTTTCTCTTGCCATGCATCTTTTTTAATAAGGTGAAATCCCAGTTGTTGATTCTTTGTGCTAGTTCCTATCAATTGTGGTTTTATTCATAAAGTCTTTGCCTTCACCAATGTCATCAAGAGTTCTACCTATTCTGTCTTTCAGAAGATTTAATGTTTTTTGTTTTTAATATTTTTTTTAGGCTTCGATGTAATTTTATTTCAGCCCTGCACATTCCTTTTTAAGAAAGCATTTCCTCCTCCTAAGTAACACTCTCACAAACTGCTCATAGGGAATAGCAGTTGAATTTACAAATATGGTAGTAGACAGGGCTTGACCATGAGATTTAGGGCACCCACTTACACAAGACACTTCCTAGTATATGGGAAGTACTTAGGAAGTATTAGTAAATGAATGAAAGAAATCTATTCGTAAGATACACAAAAATTGCTCTCTAGAAGCCCAACAGTGGACTTCTGGGTCTGTACTACATTTTACACACCCTGAAATTTACATTTTCACTGGGACTTGCACCCACCCATTTCTTAGGTTACCTTTGTGGGCTGCATAAAACTTATTAGAGAATAAATGTCATTTTTGGCACTGAACATAAAATTGTTGATGTACCACTTCAGAAACTATAACTGAAGCCGGGCGTGGTGGCGCATGCCTGTAATCCCAGCACTAGGGAGGCTGAGGCAAGAGGATTGTTGTGAGTTCGAGACCAGCCTGAGCTACAAAGTAAGCTTAAGGCCAGCCTGAACTGCACAGTGAGACCCTATCTCAAAAAAGACAAAAAAAAAAAAAAAAAAAAAAAAAAAAAAAAGAAAGAAAGAAACTATAACTGATTGTCTTTTAATTAATCTATCATGTAAATGCTATCAACCAGATTATTATCACCCATAGGCTTAGGTGTACCATACCTATTCCTTGGAAAAACAGTGTATTTACTTTTTTTTTGTCATTATGTGCTATTTATATGGCAATAAGTTTAAATTGTAAATGAGCAAAATAATGAATGTAGTTGCTGTCTCAGTTACTCTTCTCTTATTGCTGGGACAAATACCTGACAACTAGACACAAACCATAACATTCCGCTCCTGTGCCCCCAAGTCTCATGCATATCCCTTTGTGTAAAAGACACATTAATTCATCTCTAAGAGTTGCCAAAGTCCCAACAGTTTCAGCATTTCTGAAAAGTTCAAGTCCCAAGTCTCCTCCAAGATCCAAGGCAAACTCTTAGCTGTGAGCTCTGGTACAAAAGAAAAGTCAGACACATCCAACATTCAAAGGCACAAGATAAATATTACCAGTCCAAAAGTTGCAAACAACTGGGGAATACAAAACACTGGGACCAACACAAGTCCAAGACCCAGTAGGGCAAACATTGAATCCTTTAGTTCCAAGTTTGGAATATCTGAAGCAATCTGCACTAAGTTGTGAGCTCCCTGTGGCCCCGCCCCTATGGCAGCTCCCATGGCGTCTCTCTGAGGCTGGCTTTGCTCCCTCCTTGCAGCTTCCCTTAGATGATCCTGTTCTTGGCTTTTCCAAACTTCTGGTATTTCCACGGAATAGGCTTCTCACTCACAGCTTTACATACTGCCCTCTTGGGGGCACACTGCCTGGCCTCCGAGGCCTTCTGAAACTGAGTGGAAACCTTCTTAACCTCAGACCTCCTGCATTCTGCAAATGACTAAACCCAGTGCCTTGTGGATGACACCAAGGTCTACTGCCAGCTGGAGGCAGCAGTGAGGCTTCCTTCTCTCTTGGTTGTAGGGGTCGAGTGTCTGGATTGATGAATACTCTGACCTTGATTCTGAGGAACAAATTGTCCATGCTGGCACCATTTTGGAACCTGGTGCAGCCACTGCCAATGCTCTGGACCATGGGGCTCAGGCAGCTTTTTTCTCAAGGCAGCTTTTTCCCCTGACCTTTGCAGTTCTGAGGCTGCAGAGGGTGGAGATGAGCTGCCTCCTGTGATGCCCTCAGGCCATCCTCTCTGTTCTCTGGTTCCTTCTTGGCCTTGAAGACCCTCTCAGCTCTGTCCTTGCAGTCCATAACTTTCCTGGTGCTTCCTTTCTGGCCATGCTCACAACATTTTAAATCATCTTGCTTGGCTCTTTGCTCTTGATTTTCAACATAAATCTGGCTAAAAGGCCCCAATAACAGCCAGGTCAACTGCCCCAATATTTGGCTGCTTTGAAATATCTTTTGAAAGATTAATCAGTTCACCATGCTTAATCTCAGTCTTAGGCAAAGTCTCTGGGCAGGAGCAAAATTCAGACAGACTTTCAGCCAAGCCATAACAAAATCATCCAGAGTCCAACAACCAATGCAGTCCTTCCTCCCAGCAGAAACCTCCCCAGCCCGGGTGTTATAGGGAGGTTTCCTGACATTCTTCTGGTCTGAGCTCTGACCAGAATCTCCCTACAGAATGGCTCAAGCTGTTCCAGCTCTTCACAAGTAGGCGATTCTCCAAACATTTCCTATCTCTTCTCATAAGCTATTCCCAAAAATCTGTAATCCACGTGGTCAGGTTTAGCCACAGCAACAACCCCGCTTCTGCAGTACCAAATTCTGTCTCAGTTACTCTTCTATCATTGCTGGGACAAATACCTGACACCAAAAATGAAGCTTATTTAGCTCACAGTTACTGGGGGTTTCAGTCCATATTCAGCTGGCTCCAAGGCAGAGGGGCACAGGGAAGAGAGCATCCAGTTCATGGCGGTGGAACAACAATCATCTTTTGTTTTAATATTTAGGCCTTTGATTCATTAGATTTTAGTTCCAAGTATTATGAAAGATAAGAGTTCTAATTATAATTTTTGGCAAATACAAAACCATCTTTTGAAGCACTGTATATTTTTGTGGTTTTAGGTAGAATTTTTTGGTGCTGGGAATTGAACTCAGGACCTTGTGCTTGACAAGCAGGCACTGTGCCCTGAACTATATCCTTGGCCTTGCAGGACCATACAAAGAGCCAGTTTTTTTTCCAGTGAATGTGTTTGGTACCTTTGTCAAAGATAAGGTGGCTGAGTATTTGTGGAGTTGTTTCTGCGCTTTCTAATCTGTTCCACTGATTCTTGGGTCCAGACTTTTTTTTTTTTTTTTTTGCCAGTACCATGCTGGCATATCCCAATGGCTTTGTAGTATAATTTCTTTTTTCTTTTTTTCTTAAGAGCAGAATATGTTTATTGGGGAAAGAAAACTCCTATCCAAAAGAGGAAGCTCAGCAGTCTTCCAGGGATATTTTTTTTCAGATCATCTCTTTATTGATGTATTTTCTTATGCTCCTTAGTTAGCTGGGCACTTAACAACGCCGTTGTTGATGTCATCTATGATGTCATGAGGGTGCCAGTGTCCACATTGCAGCCCACAGACTGGGTGGTCCCCAGGGTCTCCTTAATGGTTCCGGAAAGTTCTCTGGCTAAAGAGTGGTGCCGCATCTATCGGGCAATGTTGACAATCTCATGAAAAGTGATATTTCCACTGTGTTTAATGTTTTTCTGCTTCTTTCTGTCTCTTGGCAGCTCCTTGAGGGCTTTGATGATCAGGGCAGAGGCAGAAGGCACCACCTCAGTCTGAGCCCGTCTGTTCTGATGGTCAGTTTCACGGTAATCCACAGGCCCTTCCAGTCACCAGTTGCCTTGATGATGTTATCCCCTACTTTTTTTTTTTTTTTTTTTTTAACTTTCTTTGGAGACAGACCCAATGACGGCCCCATCTTTGGGGCCAGGGCAGATGTGGCGCTGACTTGGCCACCGGTGCATCTCAGGTACACAACTTTGATATCGTTGGGGTCGAACTTGGGCAGCATGCTGGAGGTGGCTGAATCTGGATGAACCCAGATTCGGGAGGACTGAAGAAAAGTTGCACTTTAGCCTCCTCCTACTGTAGTATAATTTCAAGTCAGGGATTATAATGTGTCCTTGCCTTTGTTGCCCAGAATTGTCTTTGCTATTCTAGGTCTCTTCTGATTCCAAATTAATTTTAGGATTTTTTTTCTCTAATTTGATGAGATATGCTATTGGAATTTTTATCAGGACTGCATTAAATTTGTATAACAATTTCAGAAGTATGGCTGTTTTCACTATATTTGTTCTCCCCAAGAGCAAAGGGTATATTTCCAGTTTCTTTAATCTCCTTTTTCAGAGTACTATAGTTTTCCATATAGAGAGGCCTTTTACTCCTTCATTAGATTGATTCCTAGGTGTTGGTGGTTTCTTTTTCTTTTTCTTTTAGAGAAGGGTCTACAGGGTGTTCAGGGTCTCACTACTAGATCAGACTCATAGTGATCTGTCTGTTTACAGCTTCCCAAGAGCTGGGATTATAGGCACATGCCACCATGCCCATTCTCAATTGCCAGCTCAGTGTGCCCTGGGGGGCGGCTGGCACAGCAGGCCCGGGGATCAAACTCCTGGCCCCTGTGTCTGCTTGCAGGTGCTTTAATCCACTGAGCTATTTAGCAGGTCCTGGTTTCTTTCTTTCTTTTCTTTTTTTTAAAATCAGAAATTGAACTCAGGACCTTGCATTTTCTAGGAAAGTGCTTGTGCCACTGAGCTATATCCCCATTCCAGGTTGATTCCTAAATATATTGGGTTTTTTTTTTGGATGCTACTGTGAAAAGTTTCCCTAATTTCTATTGTTTCCCTAATTTCTCTCTCAGTGAGTTTGTTATTCATGTATAGGAAGGCTGTTAGTTTTTGAGTGTTGACTTTGTGTCCAAAGTGTTTCTGTATTTTGTTATCAAATCTAGAAGTTTTTTGGTGGAGATTTTGGTTTTTTTTTTTTTTTTTTAATGTAGAATATCATGTCATCTGCAAATAGTAATAATTTAACTTCTTCCTGCTCTCTGATCATCACTGCTGTCAGGATGGCGCCGAAAGACAAGAAGCCTAAGAGGTCAACCTGGAAATTTAATTTGGACCTTACCCATCCAGTAGAAGATGGAATTTTTGATTCTGGAAATTTTGAACAGTTTCTGAGGGAGAAGGTTAAAGTCAATGGAAAAACTGGAAACCTTGGGAATGTTGTTCACATTGAACGGTTCAAGAATAAGATCACAGTTGTTTCCGAGAAACAATTCTCCAAAAGGTATTTGAAATATCTTACCAAGAAGTATCTTAAAAAGAATAATCTTCATGATTGGCTTCGCGTGGTTGCATCTGACAAAGAGACTTACGAACTCCGATACTTCCAGATTAGTCAAGATGAAGATGGATCAGAGTCTGAGGACTAGGTGGTTGCCACTCACAGGGCTTTGCTTTTTCCTAAAACAAATGAAGTATATGTGAGAAAGAAATACCCAAAAATGGGCTTTTAGTGTATTCATGAATAAAAA
>PVKA01022102.1:0-37621 GCA_004027165.1 Ctenomys sociabilis
ATTACAAAGTCTCTTGTGTTTTGGAAAATAATATTACAGCTATAATTTTAGATATATGCACTTTATTTCATAAATGCTCATGTACTAGAGCTTGGACTTCCTAAAAATAAAGTTGAAGCTATGGTGCTATTCCTAATTCTTCTGTATCTGGCTGTTTAAGAGCTCCTGCTAGAAAATGCAAAGCATATTTTTCTAAAAAGTCAAGGAATCAGCCATACAGACTGTCTTATAATTAGGTACTTGACAAACTGAGAAAGTATGTTGTTTTGGAACATGCTCTTCAGTATATTTTCTGTTTAATGTTACCTATGATTTCATTTTATTTTAAGTTCTCAAAGTAGAAATTAGGAAAAATGTGGCTACATGAATTACTTTATTAAAAAAAAAAAAAAACAGAAGATAGGTACACAAAAAGTAAAACCAGGCTTTTGGTTACTAAATAAATATTGCCCACATAACCACAAAAGAGAAATTAAAGAGCATTATTATCCATCCTTCTTGCTGTCCAAAAGAAATGTATTATTTTAAAATCTTCTTTTACTCTGACATAGAAAGTGGGGTAATATTTTCTTTATCAAATTATTCAGTTGAGAATGTTACTCTATATAAGCCTCACTTCAAATTACACATAATTCAAGACTATTGTTTGTCCTTCACTACAAGTTGGTATTGCTGAGGGTACACATCTTAAGAGTTTTCTCTGTCATCATGGCCTCTTACTTCTCTGTGACAAAGAGAACAGTTCAACTTGTGCAACAGCAAGAATCAATGCAGTGAATGTGCTATTCGTGTGAACATAGTAGGATGTGGCTCTTAGAACTTTCTATGTATTCTATAATGCAAACTGCATCCAGTTTGCCAAATCTGCTTACTGGTAAGTTATCAGTCTATTGCTTTGTAAGCCTGGGAGGTAGGAGAAAAATACTTACATCTATAGGAACAGCTCACCTCAGATTGGCCAGGCTTTCCTTTTGTAGGGTATTTCTGAGTATGCATGCTGACCTTCTTGTCGGGGCTGTGACTGTGAGTCTATGATGCACTGCTTTCATTCATGCCCGCAAACATCACTGAGGCAATTGCTAGATGCTCATTAAGAGAGTGGACACCAAACTAGAACCAATAACGTAGCTGAAGCTTGGATTGCAAGTGGCTGTTGCACCACAATGAGGTTCAAACCTGGGATTTAAATGAGAACCATCTCTTCTATTCTGTGACTCTGCCCTTTACATGTTTTTAGTTGTGAGTAAGCCACTACTCTATAAATCACAATGAGTGTCCATAAAGTTGTGGCCCACGCCAAATCCTGTAATTCTCTACCTCAATGGTCTTTCAGGAGGTCCAATAGACCTTGTATCATTTAAACCAGCATTTGGACTTCTGAAAGCAGGTATTATGAGGGTATAGACATTATTTCTTATACTTGCCTCTTCAGCACATGAAAATATTTTTCAGAGCTCTTCTAAAACATGTTCTACTCTATTACTATTATACTGTGCCTCAGGTCTGACCTGAATTCTTCTATTTACATCATCATTTGGAGGATCTTCTCCAGGACAAACTGTAATTTGAAGATCGGGAACTAAGAATGTACTTCTTATTTGCAGTTGCCCGGTTTCCCTATTTGTGGTTATCTGTGGAGAATATTTTCCTGGAAAAAGAATCCTTACTCCAAAAACTACAATATCATCTTCCCTTCGGAATCCAGGTCTTGTTATGCTTTCTGAATAACTTATGTGGTTCATTTTGTAAAGGTCTCTGTCTCCTTCACAGACAATCGCTCAAAAGTCTCAGGTGATGCACTGTCATGAAATCTTGTTACCAGCTTACTTCTTCCATATGGATGGGAAGTCCTTTATCCTTCATCTAGCTCTGTGGCTTCTTCCTCTCCTGCCTCTTGATGTTTGTATTCAGATAAATGGGTCTTCTGTTAGTGCTTCAGCTGTTCTTTCTTGTGGTGCAGGGGAAGTTGCAAATATTAACTCGGACTGAGAATTCCCCATGTGTAGTCTTGGAAATGATAAATTTCATGCTCTGAATTTGATCTCCTGCAATCACTACTGCCTGAGTTACCGTGATTTCTTAATGCTCAGCATAAGAATCATAGTTTTGGTCACTCTCTGCCATAGATTCAGCTTGCTCAAAGCAGATAAGATCTGAGCTGTGTAGTGAGACCCTGAATCTGCTCAAATTAGGGAAAGTTTCACTGTTTCACAGCAGCTACCTCGAGACTCTTGGGCCCCTGCTTCCTGTGGTGGCCCCTGTAGTTCGCTGCCTTTCCAGCAACTCTACTTCAGTTGTGCCTCTGACGCCTAGGAAACTCTCAACCATTATAAGATTCTGATCAATCTTCAGCCAGGCTGTTCACAGATCAATAGGCAGCTTCTTCCCCAACCAGTCGGTTGGCCTGACTTCTGGACAAGGACTGAGATTCAACTTCTTCAAGGCTGTACTCTGAGCTCTCCATCTAGCATAGCTGAGGGCTTGCCTCACTGTTCAGAGTTCAATACACAACTAGGTTTCAGGGTTTTTTTATTTCCTATTTCTGCATAGCAAGCATTGCTCAACCTCCTCCTAAGGCCTCCTTCAACTGTGCCACAAGCATGTTATTTTAAATCTCTAAATTTTTTCCTTAAGTCCATGTTCAAAAATAATTAATAAAAATTGTTATATAGCTACTTTATACTTATTTTCAGGTAAACTATAAAATGAAGTCTGAGAGTGAAGGCAAATGTGGCCAGGCTGTATCTTGCCCATTTTACACAGGTAGGAAGTGAAATAGCAAATGCTACTTGTTCTACTAAAATAGAATATTAAGTACTACACTAATGTAAGACTGGGAATATTAGTTTCCACAGCTCTGGGAGGCTTAGTTGAATCATTTATGATCAACTTCTAACATGTGACACACAAGCTTAAGTACTAGATAGTATCTCTCATTTGCATGAGGCAAAGTGCAGACATAGAGAATAATAAATGGCAATCAGGAAGAGACAAGGACATGGATTTCTTGCTACGGGAAGTGGTCCAAGTGAACAAGAGCTTGGGGTGAGGTGAACTGTAACTAAGAATAAAGATGTGCCATATATGGGAAGCAAATAACCTCAGTGCAAGTGAGCACTATATGCTGTAGCATGAGCTACTAGTCATATCAACAAGAATGAAAATCAGGCGCTGGGGGAATAGCTCGACAGTCTAAGCGCCTACCTGGCAAGAACAAGGACCCAAGTTCTACCCCTGGTACCACAAGCTGTGCGGGCTCTGGAGCCCTGGGTGTGTCATGCAGGCCAGGGCATGCCTGTGATCTCAGTGCTGGGTAAGATGAGACTGGAGTATCACTATGAGCCTGAACTACGTAGTAAGAACCTGTATCAAATAAATAAATAAAAACATTTTTAAAAAAAGAATGAAAATCAGGATAGGAAAACTAGATGAGAAAGGAGGGGGAGGGAGAGATCAGGATAGGAAAACTAGATGAGAAAGGAGGGGGAGGGAGAGGGAAGGAGAAAGGTAGAGAGAAAAAGCTATAGTACAAAATAAAAAATAAAAAAATAAAAGCTATAGTACATACATGGACCCATCTCACAAGTTGATTTAAACTGAATATATTGCAAACATGTACTAGTAAAAGTTTTTAAGTTAAAAAATGTATAAAATGTGTCTTTTAATGTCTGTTGATGCATTTATATGAAATATTTTTACTCAACATAATTGTATAATTATCCTTCTCTCCAAAATTTGCTTAGCGACAGATTCTCTATTCCGTATCCAGAGCAAGGTTTTTAAAACATTGTGCATCATATCATCCCTTATTAAGTTGCCACTAAAACCCTTACTTTGCCTGGACAGTCTCTTAACAGTAGCGTGACAGGCAGGAGCCTCAGAGCTCTTCCACTAATCTGCCTTTGTGGCGTGCTGCCCTGTTGCACCCTCACACGTGGGTCTCTTGTCGGTTCCCTGAACTCACTGCGCCTTTCCATACCTTGCCCATTGTCGCTTGTATGGTCCCCTTTGCCCCAGACCTCCTTTTCTCTTTTTGCAAGATAATTTTCTCTGGGTGTGCATTTTAAGTTAGTGAAGTGACGTTTTTTCCTTTGAGTAATTGAAAGGTATTAGTCTACTTATGTGGTTTACAGCACCTATGAACATAAAATCTGCTATTATTATTACCTTTACAACTCTGTACATAATTCATGGCTTCACTCAGCCTGCTTGGAAGGATTTGTCCTGATCGCTGGTTTTAATCAGGTTGAGAAGGACATTCTCTAGTGCAGTTCCTATGTTTCTTGTGCCTGGCATTTGTCAAGCTTCTTGAACCTGTGAGTTTTATTTTCATCACACTTGAAACTTTTATGTTTCCCTCTCCTCTCAACCCACTCCTTTCTCCCCTTCTGAGTTTCCAATTGCCCATGTATTCGTCAGTCTAATGCCGTCCTACTGTTCTTCCTTAACACCCCCCAATCGTTTTTTCTCTCTGAAACATAGTTCTATATTCACTCATCTTCTGAGTTTATAAATATGATATTAATCTCAGGTAGTCTGTTTTTCACATCAGACATTTCACATTTCACCTCTATAAGTTTGATTTGGTTCTCTGTATTTTTCATATGATTTTTAATAATTATAAGCTTTCCCTTAAATGCAGTGTGTGTGTGTGTGTGTGTGTGTGTGAGAGAGAGAGAGAGAGAGAGAGAGAGAGAGAGAGGAAGTTCTTCAAATGTCCTTGTGTTCTTATCCATTAATGATATTACGTATGTCACATTTGGATCCATTTATATTGGTTGATTTTCTTCTGATTATGAATCAGAAGATTCTACTTCTTCAGGTGTCTAAAGATTTTATTCTTCATACTAGATATTTTAAATTGTTGGGTATATCATTGGCTACTGGACTTTGTGTATTTTCTCAATGTTTAATCTTTGTTCTGGGACACACCTAAGTTGAAAGGAGATAAATCTTTTCCAGGATTACCTTTCAATTCTTTTGGGGGACCAACATACCCTTAGTGTAAACATCACTGGCCCCTTCACTGAACCAATCGCCTTAGTGGAATAGTCACCCTGCACGTTAGGCAGTCCTTCCACTCTGGTCAGAGCACTCTAAAGGGCTTGCACCTTTTTCTCCAAGTCCAGTTTCTGGATTAGGATAGGTTTCTCACACATGCACACTGATCAGTTATACTGGACGCCTTTCTGGACTGTCCCTCCTTGCAGCTTTCTGGATGCACTGTACCTCACTGGTAATCCACTCCTCCAGCTCTATCCCAGGCTTTACTTCAGTTGGTCCATTATTCATGGATGTCACTCTCTCCATGACCAGTGTCCAAAAGTGTCCAGGTTTGCAGTTGAGTAAATTCAGTTTTTACTCTATCATGGCCATAAGCAGAAGCATAACTTACCTGTCTCAACTCCTTTAATCCTACTTGATGCTCCCATGTCCAATGAAAGTCTGAGAACCTCTTCTCTTCTGTAAAAAAGTCATCTACGGTTTTGCGTTTTCCCCTTCCTCAACCATAGCACATTGGTGTTCCATGCTGTATTATTCTCCAGTATTTATAAAATGTTTCTTACTAAATTGTAAGCTCCTTGGGAGGAGGGTCCATGACATACCTTGTCCAAATTCTCCATGGCACAGAGAAAAGAGTGATGCATAGGTAGTCCTTTAAAAGGTCATGGGAGCCGGGCGTGGTGGCACATGCCTGTAATCCCAGCACTACAGAGGCTGAGGTAGGAGGATTGTTGTGAGTTCGAGACCAGCCTGAGCTACAAAGTGAGCTTAAGGCCAGCCTGAACTGCACAGTGAGACCCTGTCTCAAAAAAGACAAAAAAAAATAAATAAATAAATAAATAAATAAATAAATGAAAATAAAAGGTCATTGGAATGAATAGATAAAGCATATCAAAAGACATCTATAACATGTTCACATTAATTAATATTTGAGAAGTGAGGCTCGTGCTTGTAATTGCAGACAGGTTATATCTGCTTCTCCTCTTTAGCCTTCCTGCACAATTTTACCAGTAACAAGTTTGAGCAACTAAAATGTACATTCATTATGTGTGTAGCTGATGCTAAAATCTAAAGGGAGTCATAGTCTCAAAATATAAGATTAGAGCCAATTACATCCTCAGCAAATAAGAAGACTGATGGCAAATAAAGTAAGTAAAATTAAAGGTAACTACGATGTACTATATTTTAGAGGAAACTAAGCCACACATCATGATAGAAATAGTTGGAGCCAGCTAAGATTATGGGAGCCATGGGGAATCATGAGTTGAAAGTGAGTCAAAGTGAAATGCCCTGTTGTTGTAAGAGTAGCAGAAATAATTAGCCTTTTGTAGTCTTAGTTGTAAAACCCCTAGAAAATTCTGTGACATGCTTGAAGTTCATTTTTATTGTAAGAGCATTAGTAAACAGGGTTTTCACAAAAAAGCTATTAAAATGCTGCAAATGGAGCTCATGACAGAACCTTATTCTTTTGCTTTTCTTGTAAGAAAGTACATGTACGGAAAATTAGCATGCAAATGTCTGTAACAATGAAACCATTAAATGGAAAAGAATAGCCACTGCCTTAAAGTGAAGCAAAAGCAAGTCTTGGTAACTGGTAAATGAAAACCATGAAAAAATAGTTAACATTTAGTTGGGGCTATGGAGATGGCTCAATGGAATAAGCACTTCCCCAGCAAATTCAAGGGCCTGAGTTCAATCCCTGATACTGAAAAAAAAAAATTAGTAGCTTTTCTGTGAATATATGTTAAATTTTGAGGCATACAAAAAAATCCTAAAATTCAAATAGCTCTTCCTTGACTTTTCATTGCATTGTGAATATATAATATTATCTAAGTCTCACAGTCTATAACATTATTTTCACTTCACAGATGATATAATCAAATGGTTCCAAACTCATGAATTCTCTTTCCAACCAGATAGCTAGTTAGCAGCATAGCCTAGACAAGTATTGAACTCTCTAAAATACTACACAAGACTATAGAAGCCCAACTTCATGGTTGTACAAAGGAGTGCTTTGGAAGCACCAATTTGCTGTAAAATGAGAAGCAGACAATGTTACTGTGGTCCCCCCACCCCATGAAACAGTGCTGCTGTGAACTCCTATGAATTCAACATTCAGGAAAGAAATGTCTTACTCTTATGTTCCAGGTTCTGACACAGAGTATAAAAGACAGCTGGACTTGTGCCTGGGTGAATCTGATTTAATTCTTGAGATAGAGTGGGCCTCAGCACAGTAAGCTTATGATGCTGCTGGCTCCTTCCTCCTTGTTCAAGGTTTAGTAATCTGTGTTTATAATTAATTAGTAATTAATTTTGCATTAGTGAGTTATGGTCCACCCATGTACTAACTTTATGTTGATTTGTGAAGCCATTTGAGAATTGTGAGTTTATTGAATCTCTGGAAGCAGATGTAGAAATTTTGGAAAAAGAGTTCAAATTTGGTTCTATTTGGAAGAATCAACCTTAGCATGAGGAAATGCCGTTTGTTCTACTTGAACAAAAGGAAGAGATCAAAGAATGTGCACAGAAGTCATGAGGTAGATGTGTGTTCAAGAAGCACACCTGAATTCCTCTGTTTTTGCTTAGTTATGAGGGCAGATCAGCTGCTCTGGTGTGTGTGCTGGGCATGACACTTGGGGATGGGCCACGGTGGTGAAATGGAGTGGAGCCTTGGAAGAATCTAAAGGAGTTTTAAATAGCTTCTGTGAAGCTCCTTTTCTAAATCTCTGTCTCCTTTCTGTGTCTGTATGCTGATTCATATTGCCTTTTTCTTTTTTGTTGTTATTGTTGTTGTTTTTTCTTATCATTCCTCATAAGAGAAAAGTGTTGTGTTAGCATATAAATGCAGAAAAAGTGGTTTGAGAAATTAGGCAACTTTAACTCTGCTATAATTTTTCCAAAAGCAGGCGATTCCCCAGTCCCTATTCAATTGGCTTGACCAATTTTGAGCACGTAAGGGTAGTTTTCACACATATACAGTGCAAGGGTTTGGTCAAGTGCACCAGAAATGGCCTTTTGTTTGAGAATCAGTGTGATCATGTGACGAAATGTGGTCATGCAGCTAGCTGGCCACCACGGAGGCAAAATAACGTGACAGGAAAAACACTGCTTTTCTGCATACTCTGTAAGTCAGAGTAGTCCTGAAAAGGGAAGTCCTGGGTCCATCAGGAATGACAGACTTACAAGCCTGGAAATGAAGGGGGTCTAGGCAAAGGTCATCATATTCCCTCATTTAAAGATTAGGAAATGGTACCAGTCAGAGCTCACTGCTCCGGAGGCTGTTGCAGGAGGATGTGACAAAGCTGCCATACTTTTTTATGGCTCGCTCTCTCTTTGCTGGAGGATCCTAAAACGACTCCTGCCCTCCTGCCTGGCTTCCCTCTGCCTGGCTTCAATGCCAGGGTCCCTTTGCTCTTGGCCCCTATGCCTTGCCTGCTGCTGGAGCTGCATTGCCATGACAATGTGTGCTGCTCAAGGCCAGGTCCAGTTAATGCCTCATTATTTTCTAGTTATGGCATTTGTAAGATGCATTGTTTATAGCAACAGACAAGGAACCCATGAAGACTTTATTTTGAAGTCTGAGACACTTGTACCAAATAAACTAAACACATTTTAGGATAAAATACCAATAGTGGAAGATTCTGATGTTGGTGAGCCCTACTTCTTTCCTTACACACATTCTTTTTAAAATGACCTTGTAGAGAAAGAGCCCATCTTCTTACTTTCATCTGTTTTATTTGATGTAGGTATGTCTGGACATGTGAGGAAATCCCTCGAACAGTTCAAATACTCCTCATACATTTTTATGGCCAGGCTGGGAGAAAAATCCAATTGACAACGAGATAAGCTTAATAAAATGAGTATCTTCTTGACAAAAATAATACCTAGAAATGAGAGGGATAAGATGAGGTAATGATCACTGGATGGAGGATCATCATGAAAGGACCTGATGTCGTGTGGGGGGAATAATATGGGGAGAAACCGAGAGGAAAGAGAAGCAGTCTTCACTGTACAGAACACTGCGCCATGATGACTTGGAATCCAAGGGGTATAACGAGGGTGCTTTAAGAAAAGTAAATAAACTACAAAGAATGTGAATAAAGAAGTTTAAAATGGTATCCTTTCCAACTTTAGAAATGTGGTAATATCTTAATGTCACTTTTGTTTTCACTTGACATTTATTCAGCCTACATAGGGTGCTGTAGAGACTTCATAAAGTTCTCAGTCCTTCCTGTAAGAAGTATTTCCTTGGCAAGACTGGGCACAGAGAGTCTAGACAGAACATCCGTGTTCCAGAGTCGAGTCATGCGCACCCTGCTGGCCAGGTGCGTGAGGAAGAGGCTCCTCCCTGAGGCAGGTGGTCAGCCAACCAGTCGGCCACACTGATCTAATAACATACAGACTTCTGTACTTCAATCCAAACCCTAGAAGATTCAGTGTTGATGGTGTAAAATGTTTTGCAGTGGAACAGAATGCAAAGTACCAAGAGCAACGCATCTCCGGGTTCTTTTCCTGGCTTTCTTGTAACACACAGTATGTTCCAGAGCAAAGGGCCTTAATCTTCTTTGCCCTCTGAAATGCCCTATTTAAAAACATACTACAAGGGCCGGCCAAATAGCTCAGCGGATTAAAGCACCTGCAAGCAGGTGCAGGAGCCCCAGGATTGGATCCCTGACGTGCTGGCCCCACCCCAAGGGCACGCTGAGAGGACAATTGAGACTAGGCGTGGTGGCATGCACCTGTAATCCCAGCTCTTGGGAAGCTGTAAGCAGGCGGATCACTACAAATCTGATCTAGGGATGAGACCCTGAACACCATTCAGACCCTTCCCTAAAGTACAAAGATAGATAGATAGATAGATAGATAGATAGATAGATAGATAGATAGATAGATAGATAGATGAATATATTACATATCTTCCCTATTTCTAGGTAAAGAGAAGTTATTGTTAAACGACCATTTGAATATGTGGGGAAAAAACACAAACATATGGGATACATATATGTGACATTTAAGCATCATTTCTAGGAAATTTTCTTTATTTCGAATTCTACAGGAAAAAATAAAATGATCTAGTCAAGTGTTAATGAATCAAAAGTACAAATGAAATTCATGGGATCTATAATGAATAATGTAGCAAACAAAAAACATAGATAGAAAGGATATTTCATTACTAATATATGTTTTTCTTATTTAATTTCACCTCTTTTTCAAATGACTTTTGTGTTTTTTCTTTCCAGAAACAGCTCTATTATATGCAATATTAATATGAGGCTGTTGCAGTTTTTAAATGAATATTGTTTATATACATGCCCAAGACAAATTGAGTTGCTAATTAAATTTTGAGGTATTAATTTAATGTCATAAAATGTGTGTGGTCTTTGGTACTCTAAATTTTCATGTCTGACACTTAAATTCCAATTCTTTGTCCTCTACTTCTGCTCCATTGTGAAGGAAGGAAAACAATCCAAAAAGAAAGTCTTGTATAAAACATTTTCCTATTCTTCTAAAAGTATAAGTTGCAGTTTCTTAAAAAGCAGTTCAAAACAGGGGGTTCTGGCCAAATAGCTCAATGGATTAAAGCACCTGCTTAGGCAGATGCAGGGGCAAGGGGTCCAATCCCAGGTGTGCTGTGTTGGCCCTACCCCCTGGGCACACTGAGGTGGCAATTGAGACTGGGTGTGGCGGCGTGCACCTATAATCCCAGCACTTGGGAGGCTGTACACAGGAGGCTCACTAGGAGTCCAGTGTATGCAATGAGACCCAGTAGACCCTGTAGACCCTTCCCTAAAATACAAAAAGTAAAAGCAGCTCCTTTGAAAATAAAATAAAAGGAGTTTTCTAAAGCAATGAAATTTGATTACTGTACAACTGGATTATACTAACCTTACTGTTAAATCAATTCTTCTGATCTTTTGAAATTAATAAATATAATTATATAATCTATAATAAGTAAAATAAATGTAGAGCATGAAGAATAATCCAACATAAATAGTCATAGTTTATTTATTATGAGCCTGGAATTTAGGTGTAACATTAACTTATTTAATCTTCATCATGACCATGCAAGATACATACTTCCTTGCAAATGATTATAAAATGTACAGGCCAGGTTATAATAAATCTCCAGACCTCCTTGATTCTAAAGCTAAAGTTCTTCATACTGTACCAAAGTCTGCAAGTATTTTCACACACTGATGTCATGAATCACTTAGGTATCTCCTTAAAGGGAAGGTTCTGGCTCAACAGGACTTTTGTGGGACTTAAGATCTTGGTGCCTGGACCGATAGTGTTGATCCAAGGGCCTCACTTTGAGTAGCAATATTGCAAAAAAGCAATAGTCCTGCAGTATGTGCATAGACAGGATTAAGACAAAATAGAGCTCCTATTCAACATTACAGGAAAGACTAGGGCTGACATGACCTCTTCACTTCAGTGTCTTTTATTTGCTAATATACGCTGTGACTTCCCAAACAGAGCATAGAACACACCCCATATTTCAAATAAATTTTACAGCCTAAAATTTTTCTCCTGAGGCATATCTTAGGATTCATATTCACTTTGGAAGTATATTGATACTATGCCAGGCTGGCGTCTTAAAGATAAAACTTTTCAAGGGCCAACCAAATAGCTCAGCAGATTAAAGCGCCTGCAAGTAGGCACAGGGACCAGGGGTTTGATCACCCAGCCTGTCATGCTGTCCTGGTCCCTGGGGCATGCTGAGAAGGCAATTGAGTCTGTAACCCCAGCTCTTGGGATGCTATAAACAGGAGGATAACTGTGAGTCTGATCTAGCAGTGAGACCCTGAACACCTGTAGACCCTTCCCTAAAATACAAATAAAAAAAAAAAGATAGAGTTTTTTAGAGGAAACACTGAAAAAAGGCACAGCACTAGTCTGAATAGAGTAAAGCTTTCTAGTTGTTCTTGGACCAGATGTATGCCTGGTAGATTCTGGAGCTGGGGAAGAATTGGGTGAATACTTGATAGAAAGATAAGTAAAATAGGACTTGACCTTCAAAGAAAGATCACACAAGAAAAAAATTAATTGAAGGGCAAAATTAAATACAGTGTAATACAAGTCAGAAAACAGGCTGGAAGAAACAGAGATGGGGGATGGTATTTCTGAACATTTGTTAGTAATTAGGAACATTTTGTCTTCATTTGACACTTCCTTTATTGAAATCCTCAGGCACACTGGCGATTACATGTGGAGAAATGTTGAGGGTTGAGAGCGCTTTCCATATTTAACCTTTCCTCAAATTATACACTGTTCCTTGTCCTGCCTTGCCTTAAAGCCAGGCTGGACTGTCAGTGAGGTTTTCTCTTCAGAATACGTCCTGTATCATTTTGCGCATCTGTTTTGAATTTCTTCTTTAGTTCCGGTACTGCCTGCACTAGGTGGCCAGCACTGTAATGCCCTTGCTCTGCCCTAAATAAGGAGAAGGGCAGGCAATCAATGAGCAGCATAGGCTGCTGTTTCACTTCTCTTTCCTGCCAGCACCCTCCACAATACGTGAGGGCTTTGATCTGCCTGTCCTCCATCCCCCTGGATCCTATCAGAAAGGTCTCCGGCAAAAGGATTGATGGCATTGTTATGCCTAACCCATCCCCAGGATTATCTCAGAACTTGAGCATCAAAGTCACTGCTTCTCATAAACTTGAGAGAGGCCCAAGATGTTCTTTGCTTTAAAATGTGAATTTGGATAATATGATTTCAGACCTATTCAGCATGTGGAACAGTTGCATAAGCATTGTGGCCCAGAAGGGGTTGTGACATTTTGCTATCAGCTCTGTTGCCATAGTCCTGCTCCTTGTAGATCACTCAGCAAATGAATCATTTTTTTTTTTCTCCACAGGGCTGCAAATCCTTTGGCTGCTGCCCACCTATTTCTTTCAGGGTTTCAGTGCTAGACTTAGATATTTTTTGTTTTCGTTTCTCCCAAATTCTATCTGTTCCAGGGGTACTTTCCTCTTAGAAGTTTAAATACAAAAAAAACAAAAAGTAGTGGCATTGCTTTTAAATTTTAGAGCACTCTAGTTTTATATTCATGAAAGCTTCACATTAGTACAAGTTGAATGACCCACGATGGAACATTCCAGGGTACTTGGAGAATATAGCTGACCTGTGGCATTTTTAGATTTATTAGCTTTCCTTTTCATGGGCTATTGCTCTCAATATTCAGTGAATGTCAGTTTTGGAGATATGGACCCTAATAGGCTCTGAGATTGGTTAATGGGGTGAGACAGCATCCTTGTTTGCAGATTCATGTGACTCAATGGCCCTTTGCTAAACACAGCTTAATGCATAAAGTTTGTGACATGGCTACTTTATCTCTTCATGAAAAATGATCATTCAATCAAAGTCGTGAAATATGAAAATTGACTTAACATGAGGTTAAGGTTGTACACAGGAAATCTTCACAAGGAAATGTGATTCAAAAGAAATCAAGGAGCTTCGATCATTGTGCATTAAAGATTCAAGGATCTTGGCCTTAGGATGTGCTCCACAGTAATAAGAAATGAAGGAAAGGACTATAAGGATAGCAGTTACCAGGCTAAGCAGGGAAGGCTGTCAATGAATGCTCCAGAAAGTGGAGGAAGAACAGAAGTTGACAGCATGCAAGGCACTGCTAAACCCAATTATCAGCTTTAGTAATGTAAAGAAAGAATCAAACCTCCGTTCACAATCATGCCTGTTTGCCCCAGAATGAAAGCATTAAAAGAATTTACTCCAGTTTGTCAGAAACATGTCATGCTGGTAAAATACTGCAGGTATCACATGTCAGATGATGGGGTTGCTGTTGTTGTTTTGTTTTTTGGGCTTGGTTTTGTTTTGTTTAGTTTTTGATGGACATGTTATCCAGACTGTGATACTCCATAGTATCCTGACCAATCTGGTAAGCTTAATCAAAGTGTCTGGTTTGGCCCTGACTTCATCCCCAGTGTTTCTTCCATGTCTCACTTTGAGCCCCTCCCCATGGCTTACCTGGATTCTGCAAACAGCTTCTGGATTAATCCATGAGCCCTGAAACTCCTGGCTCCACACTCTTCTCCACCATGGCACCGGGATTGTCTCCATAAAAGAAAACAAGAAACAGAGAAAGAAAAATTTTCTTCTAGAAACGCTCCTACAGAAATAATTGCTTACAAGCAATTAATAAGAATATTTCAATCTTTTCCTTTCAGCTTTGTCACAAAACCACTGGGTTATTGAAATGTTTATCTGCACAGAAATGATGGCATCCATTCTAGTACACACCTCTCCAGTCAGGGACTGACAAGCTTCGTCTGCAGGTTTTGAGACCACACAGCCTGTGTCATACTTACACCACGCTGCTCATGCATCAAGAAGGCGGCCAGAGACAATACAGAGATAAATGGGTCTGGCTCTGTTCCATTTAAACTTTTTTTTCTGCACAAGAACAGGAGTTGTCAGATTTGGCCCACGGGCTCTGTTTTTATTACTCTTCAGAATCTAAGAACAGGTGGGACAGGGGAAGATACCCATCATATATCCTTAGGCAAAACCATATACTACAAAAATATCATATCTTTATTATTCTTTCTTTTTGTGGCTCTATCTTTGTTGAAAGGATAATTACAAAGACAAAAGAATGTAGAGACAAAAATAAGGGAGAAACACAGTGAAAAACCCCAAAGTAAACACACCAGATGTTAGCAGAAACTTCCCCTGAGATAGGGGAGGTATGAAGGCAAAGAAATCTTACCTTGGTAAGTACAGCACATGCTCCTTTATTGTTTCCACTTTTAGGGGCTGTGTCATATTTGTAGTGTAGAAAAACACGAAAGTAGTGAATATCTACCCAAATCTGATCCCACACTCTCCTGTTTTAGCATCTGCTTTTCCTGTACTGTTCATAGCTTAGATTTTTAGTGGTTTATCAGAGCATCTAGGGATGTTCCTAGCTCTCTGATCCTATCTGCTGGCATCTTTCCTACCCCAAAAAGTTCTCCCATCATACTTTTCCTTGATCCCTCTCTTTACAAGTACACTCCTTTGCCTGAATGGCTTCTGCCTGCTTTTCCTCCTAATAAACCCTTACTCATATTGCACGCCACTGGCCAAATGTCCCCCCCCTCTCCTTTTATTCCCCAAAAGAAGTTGCTCTCAATATTTTCATTTGACATATGTAGATCAGTGGTCCTCAATTTATCATTATTTTTTCCATTCTACACCTGGTGATGGCATAAAAGCAAAATTCAATCAGTAGAAACCTTTAAACTTTGAATTTTGCTCTTTTGCTGGGTCCATGGAATACTCCAGCTGCTGGCCAGAGGCAGCGAGACACGGCTCCCAGTCAGCCACGCCAACAAGCAGGAAAACAGCTGATTGTGCAGTACACTGTGCGCTAAGCTGTGGCATTCAGTGGTTAGGTCTATTAAATGCATTTTCAATTAATATATTTGTAGATTATGTTGAATTTACTTAGATATAGTTCCATCATCACTCCATATAAAGGTGCTTATATTTGTTTCAATTTTTCATCTACAGAGTTGTCTTGGTTTCTTCAGGCAAAAACATTATCTTGCCTGTTCTCAAATCCAAAACTCAGCACAAAGCTAGTACAGTATAAGCTCATCAAATTTTCTAATTAAAGGGCATTGTTAGTGGTATGGCAGAAATACCTTACCCTGAAATTTGCACTGGTCAGGAAGGTGAACAACATAGACTCCTGAAGCCAAAATTTCTAAACATCCCAGTTGGAAAATAGGCATTGATACATCTGTAGGAGGCTCTGCTTGGTTGCTGAACACACGTAGATGTTTTCGGCACTACATGAAACACCAACACAAAATGTCATTCAATTATGAAGATTTTGACTTTATTTACATAATCATAGCAAATGCATTCAGCAGCAACTAACAGAATATCCTATTACTAATATCCAAAATAACTAAATTTAGGAGATCAGAAAGGATCCCAAGAAACAGCTAGCAGCTCCAAGCTGGTGTGAGGGGCCTGCCCCTTCATTCTTGACTTACATCTCCATTCTGTTGCTTCATGATTTTGGAGCATCTTCCACATGACCAAGAATCACAGCTGTAGTCCTGAAAAGAAGGAAAGTAGTGGAGTAAAAGTCGTTCTGTCTTTTGTCTTTTTGTTTGGAAAATAAAGTCCTCAGTAGCCATTGTGCATTCCATTGGCTCCTACCACTTCTCCACTGAGCTGTAGATCACTACTCAAGGAAAAGGGGCTGAAGATGACTGCTGAAAAATCAGTCATAGCAGGCTGGGGAGACAGCTCGGTGGTATAAGTGCCTGCCTGGCAAGCTCAAGGGCCAGGGTTCAATCCTGGTTACCGCACACCATGCCAGCCCTAGAACCCCAGGCACTCCATGCCAGCCACCAAGACCAGGCATGGTGGCACATGCCTATAATCCCAGCACTGCGGAGGCTGAGACAGAATGATCACTGAGTTCGAGCTGCATAGTGAGACCCTGTACCAAACAAATAAATAAAATGATTGCAAAAAAGAATCAATCATAGCACAATCTCCAGACTTAAGGTGAGCAGCATAACCGCCATTAATTAAAGGGACCCTTTCTTCCTAGTATCTTGCAGCATGTGGCTTTCATTAGAATGAAAAGGAAAAAAGAAGAAAAGTCTTTGATAAGCAAAGACTGTCTATCGTACGATTGCTCAACCATTGTCAGACTGATGGTTGATCAGATCTGGAGATAGCAGAAATACGAATTTTTAAGTTGGAAAGATTCTACTTCAGCTGTGTCCTACTATTTATGGAAAACTGGAACCTGAGATAATTATTTAAATTCTTTGGACATTTTCTCTGAATATCTCATGGAATTATTGAGAGGACTAAAGCAGGATGCCTGGACCTAAATCCAGGCAGTGATGTTCCTCATGGTCAGCTTGCCAACGTTACCAGGGCCCTGTCATATCAGTGTGGACTCTGGGGCTGAACATGGTTGATTTTTCTGTGTTCTGAGCTTCAGTCTTTGAATCTGCTGTGATCACTGCCTTTAGTAAAGTTGTGACTGGATCACTGAGATATGAATCAGACTCTTTGACGTGTTTGAACTTTCAGAGCAGAAACACCTGGGCAGGGTGCTTATTTAGGGAGTCATAAGTTTCTTTCTTTTTTTTTTTTTTTTTTTTTTGTCTTTTTGAGACAGGGTCTCACTATGCAGTTCAGGCTGGCTTTAAGCTCACTTTGTAGCTCAGGCTGGTCTCGAACTCACAACAATCCTCCTGCCTCAGCCTCCCGAGTGCTGGGATTACAGGCATGCGCCACCACGCCCGGCTCTAGGGAGTCATAAGTTTCTCACAGCAGCTACCAGTTCCTATGTTGTCTACTTATGAAAGCCAGAAGGAAAGACTTCTACAGTCAGGATGTAGAGAAGTAAAATGCAGCTTAGTAACCAGTACAAAATTCAACTTCTCTCAAGCCTGAAATCTTTTCCTGATAGGGTTTTCATCATCTTTTTTTGTTTGTTTATCACCAACACCTATGATGGAAATTCCATTAAATAAAATAATTATAGGATTGCATTGTGCATCAAGGTGATATTAACCAAGCTTTCTCTCCTTCAGCTTTATCCAAAATCAGGGGTTGTTTAAAGTTAGGGAAGGATTTAGGGTTAGTCCCTCAGTTTAGAAGAAATAATTATGTGATCCGTACATTGTCAAATATTTTATTAAGTAAAAGATCAGGAAGTTTTCCATTCACATAGACAAAGTATAGTTTATTGGTCATTCCTTGGCTGTTATGCTGAGAGGATAAAAGAAAGATTGGGGAAGAGAAAACATCATTTGTAAATCTCAGGGTACAATAATTTAGAAAGCCTTACATTATAGGAGAGAAAATCAAGGGATTTTTTTGTTTCTTTGTTTGGTTTGGTTTTGGTTTTGGAGAAAAAAGGAGCAAGAAAAGCAAAAATGCCTACTATACATTCTTTATATCTGCTCATGATTTTTGGACAGGCTACTGAATTAACTTTAGGTTCATAGCAATATTTATTCAGTTTTTTGAAATACTGAATTAAAACCTTACAATCAGTGGTACTGTTATTCTTCTTTTATCTTGCAGCTTCTCTAGTCTGATCTAATAACACATAGGAAACAATATCATTGTTCTCCTTTTGGAAAGAAAAAATCAGAATAGTTTTGAGAACTACTAAAATGTGAAACAATTTTAACCTTGGAATTCACATTAATAATCTGGTAATACTTTTGTACTTATTGTTGAAGAAGTTTGAAGCTTGAAAGTTTTCCCACTTCAAGAATTTTTGAACTACAGCCTTGCACAAATAAACCTTACTCTCTGAAAAGTACATATTTGGAAAACTCCAGGTTCTCTTTTTATATTGAATACAGTCAGCTTTCTAAGACATTCAGATTTGTCTGTGAAAATATTCAAGTTTCTACCCAGATGACAGGGATCTTTTTCATTAGTTTTCAAAGACCTAAGAATGTCTGGCGTGAAAATGTTTTAAAACTATGCTATTATTCGTAATATGAATAGAGACATGTTCTGGGATCTTCTTGAACAGAAAGTACAATTCCGCTTGAACTTGTACTTTCAGACTTGCAAAACTCTGTGGTCAGAGTCGGTTCATTGTTTTCCCCAAGTGAGTGTGCTATGGCTATGTCCTTACCTGGTTTGACCAACATTCCATTTTAAACTGCCTGATGGAAAAAAAAAAAAACATGAGTTATGATCAGAGAGAAATTGTAGATGAGTATCAAGTTAGAAGACAAACCAGTGGGCAGGAGAATAACTCAGTAGAATAAGCACCTTCCTTCAAGGGCAGGGTCCTGAGTTCAATGTCCTGTACTGAAATAAAAAGAAGTCAAACCAATTTGTGGCATATTATAACTATCACTATGCAACTGAGGCAGTAGAGATGAAGCGGATTATGCCAAGGACAGGACTCAAGGAGGAGGAGGGCTGTTACTAGGAATGTGTGAAAGTGCAGAAAGGGAAGTGTTCTGTTCACTACAAATGAGATCATGAACAGAGGTATTTCTAGAAAAGTCTGATTTAAGCACATTGGGCTATCATAGCATATGGATAAGAAGCTTTTAACTGTTAGAGATATTTCTAGACCTGAAGTCCCACATATTTCATAAGCGTTATCTGGTGGGGTTTGTGTATTTACACTTTTGTTTGCTCTTATTTACTTATCTCTGTTCATTTTCTTTATCTTTCCTGTTGAAAGTGGCATGAAATAACAGTGTAGCCTGTGCAACATTTCTTATCTTACTGCTATAGCAGCTGAAAACGGAAGCTGAAAGCACAGACTCCCTGGGTTTCTGTATGGACGCTACCAGTCACTAACTCTGTACTTGAGTCTTTTTATCCATAAAATGCACATAAGTGTCTTCCAGTTGCTACAAGGATATTATGAGTCAGTGATTGCAAAGTTCTTAACAGTGCTTAACACATAGGAAGCATTTGATGAGTGTATCTCAAATGCACATGCGTGATATATAGTGCTACCAATTATTAAAGATAATAACATAAAGAATTGTTCAACAGACCTTTATTCTCCCAGGGTAACTGCTAAGAACTTGGTACCATGGTCTGTGTCTCCCTTATTTCCAGGGTAGACAATAAGCAATAAGAAAATGGAAGACCTCAGAGGCCAGAGAGAAGGCTCAGTAAAATAAGTGCTTCTCTGGCAAGTACAAGGGTCTGAGCTCAATCCCTGGTTCCACCCAAAAAAAAAAAAAAAAGAAAATGGAAGATCTCTCTAGGTATAACCAGTAACCACCAGAAAAACTCAGGCCAAACCAACATCACCATCTATGATAGAACAGACCTTTAGGGTACAACAGTGCAAAAGGTTATGGCATCTTGATTTCAGATGGACATTGGGTGAGGACTTCAAGGTACTGTGACTGAAAACATATGGATCACTTAATATTTCTTTGAGACTGATATAGAACCTAGCTCAATAACGATGAAAAAAAAAGCTAACATTATTCCATAAACATTTGTCCTAGAAACTGTGTTACTTAGAGTGGAATAGTAATAATTGACTGAATTGTAATGAAAACTTCAGCAAGATAAACATTTAATCTGTCATATTTAAGTAAATAGACATTAAGCCTCAAATTTGGGCAAGACACAAAGTGGTTTAAGGGAATGAGGGAGATGGGTGGTGCATAAAGGGGATTAAAACAAAGCCTTCTGCTGTTCTCTCTCTAAACACAGTCTTTACCAATTTGTAGACTAATGACTTCTATGCTATTCAAATGTAATAAAAAATTAGAGGAGTGAATATTAATGAAAAACCCCACTTCATTCTAGGTTCTATGCAAAATATTAGCCATAATTTTGAATTATTCAAAATAGTTGGAAGACTGTACTTCTTGACACTTATATAATATTCCTTTGGCCAATTAATTTTTCTTTGCAGGAAAACTAAGAAGTATGGTTGTGGGCTTCGACTTTTGTATACCTATTTCTTTTTTTTTTTTAAGCAGAGCCAGGGGTTGAACTCATGCCCTTGCACTTACCAGGGAATGGGCTTCGACTTTTGGTCATCCACTCCAGTCCTAGTGGGCTTGGTCATAGCATATCAAATAAGGAACCATTCACCTTTAAATTATGCAAATAATCTTTTAGAATTCTTTATAGTTCCTTCACCAAAGCTTTAGGTTGTAAGTGTTCAGAATTACTCTGTAATGCTGAAATAATGCTGCCATTTATCCTGAGTGTAGTTCTAAACTCCACAGATTCACATCCATAGTCTTCCTTTAGTCCAAATTTGAGTAGCACCTGGCTAATAGTCCCTTGCTTTGAGTGCCTGTGTCCTCTGTATTTCACAGGTTTCCATCAGTTCCCTCCTGACATTCATCTCAGCAGACAAGAATGTATACAAGC
The DNA here is from genome assembly GCA_004027165.1 of Ctenomys sociabilis. Lineage (NCBI taxonomy): Eukaryota > Metazoa > Chordata > Mammalia > Rodentia > Ctenomyidae > Ctenomys > Ctenomys sociabilis. The sequence goes on from PVKA01022102.1 coordinate 20,878, forward strand.
TAAACAGCACCCCTCAACCCCACCATTTCTGCTGCCTTTTACAGCCCTTCTTGAACAGTGGTGCGGGATTCTTGCAGGGCAGCAGAAAAGAATGCTTGTCCCTGACAGTGACACGGATGCCCATGAGCCCACTGGTTCCCCTGCAGCAGTTTCCTGATAGCAGTGCAGGGATGTGGATTTGATTCAGAAGTGACTTGGCTATCACCCGTATGCAGTCCTTTAATTCCTCTCATCAGAGCCCCAATTACAGGGGATGCCAGGTCTTGTTCATTTTGGCCTTTTTTGTCCAACTTTTCTTCTCTGATTATAAATAATTTCAATGACCATATAAAGGCCTATCCTTAAAAAACACTCACTTATACTCTCAGGAAGGTGATGTCTCTGAATGCAGTTCCAGTTCCATTTTTATTTATTCAAAAAGATTATTTTAGTCATATTTTCCTATCACTTGTCAGAAGCGTAAGTACACTTCTGTATACTGATTCCTTGCTAATGAATATTGACTTAAGGATTTTTTGTGGTGTTCCTTGTTTTTCATAGACTATATTTTAGAGCAGTCTAGAGTTCACAACAAAATCGCCAAGAAAGCAGAGGTGTCCCACAAACCCAATATCCCTATGTAGACACAATGTCTCTCGGTACCAACATCCCCCAGAGTGATACATCCCATAGAAGGATACATCTACAGTGACACATTAATATCCAAAGTCTCCAGACTACATTAAGGCTCACTCTCCATGTTGTGCAATCTTATTCAGGTATTAGACATATGGATGCAATAGTATGCCCACCATTACAACATTGAGTATTATTGCTGCTCCCCTAAAGATGTATGCTCTGCCTTTCATCCCTTCCTCTCCACTAGTACTCCACTGACCTTTTTATTGTCTTTAGTTTTGCCATTTCCAAATGGCAGGCAAGTTAGCAGATTTACAGTATAGAGTATTTTAAGATTGGTTTCTTTTACTTAGTTGCCCCGTGACTTCTCATGGTGTGATAGCATGATTCTTATTAGTTGTGGATGATAGCACATTGTCCAGATATGCCATGGTCTGATTAGCCATTCCATTCACCTCTTCAAGGGCTTCTCGATAGCACTCATGTTTTGGCAATTATGAATAAAGCTGCTGCAAATATCCATGCATAAGGTTTAGTGTGAGCATAACTTTCCAGCTCCTTTGGGTAAATATCAAGCAGTGTGACTATCATATTGTATGGCAAGAATATGTTTAGCTTTGTAAAAGACTGGCAATCTTCCAAAGCAGCTTTAGAATTCGGCATTCTTACCAACAATGAGAGTTCTTCTTGTTCCACATCTTCCCCAGCATTTGTTAGTCTCAATATTTTGAATGTTTTCATTTTAATAGGTATATAGTAGCATCATGTAGTTTTAATTTGCAGTTCTCTAATGACATCTGATGTTTAACATTTCAGCAAATGTGTTCATTTGCCATCTACATATTATCTTGGTGTAGAATCACTTTATATCTTTTGCTCATTTGATGGTTTTATTATTCATTGAATTTCAAAGAGATCTTTCTATATTTTGGATAACTTGCCTTTGTAACATGTACCTTGCAAATAATACTTCCCTTCCTATGGCATACTTTTTGCATTCTCTTGACACTATTTCTCATTAGGCAGAATCTTTTATTTTTAAATGAAGCCCACCTTATTGTTTCTATTATGCATGATTAGTGTCATTTCTTGTATCTAAATAGTCAGTACAGGGCCCGTGGTGTAACTCAGTGGCTCAAACTCCAGCAACAGAAAAAAAAGTCATCATAAAACCCAAGGTCACCTAGATTTCCTACTAGTTATATTCCAGGAGCTAAAATTACTCTCAGATTTTGGTTTGGATTGCACTGAATATATGGGTCAGGTTGAGAATTGATATCTTGAAATACAGTGTCTTTCTCTCTCTGAACATGTAAACTCTTTCTGTTTAGTTTTTCTGATATCTTTCATCTAAGATTTATGGTAGATCTTGTATGTATTTTGCTAGATTTATACTTGAGTGTTTCATTTTGGTATTACTAATAGTATTGTGCTTTTTATTTTATTATTTATTTATTTATTTTTTGTGGAACCGGGGATTGAACTCAGGCCCTTGCGCTTGCCAGGGAAGCGCTTATTCCACTGAGCCACTCCCTCACCCTGTGCTTTTTAATTTTAAATTCCACTTCTCCAGTGATGATCTAGAAACCAATTGACTTTTGTATATTAGAACTTACATCCTGTGACCTTCATCTAATCATTTATTAGTTCCATTACTTTGGTGGGTTGTTTGTTTATTTTGCCATTGTTCTTTTTGTTTTGGTTTTAACTGATTTTTTTGTTTTGGTTTCGGTTGCTTATTTAATCATTCTTGCTCTGTAGTCTCATTTATCTAAAACTAATCTGGTTGCTCTTACTACCTCATAACTAGTGCTAACATAGTGTTTTCTGTTCCTTGTATTATTTTTTATTCCTTTTTTTGTTTGTTTTCTAATAGGCTGTAACTCAGTGGCTCAAACTCAAGCAACAGAAAAAAAAAAGTCATCACAAAACCCAAGGTCACCTAGATTTCCTACTAGTTATATTCAGGCCACTTTTTCCTGTGGTTTTAGCTATTTAATAACAAACTTGTTCCACTCTTTCTCCTTTCTTAAAGTAACAGTTATAATTCTGTTTCTCTTACCTGTAGTAGTTGCTGTAGAGTTTTCAATAAATTTACAACTAACCCAAGTGCACTTTGACACAAAACTATAACACTGTGCCACTTTGCAAGTGGCCTGAATACCTAATGACATAAAGCATTTGGAATTCCTTCTTCTAATCCATTGAATTACTCCTATCCTTCACTTACACATCACTTCGAATTCTACAGTATTACTATTGCTATTTTGTTGTGTTCTGTTGTGATTTTGCCGATTTCAAATAGAGCCTCATGTAATTCAAACTGTCCTTGGTCTCACTGTGTAGCCTAAGCTTCCCTGGGACCCACACTGATCTTCCAACCTCAGAGACGAGTTCTGGGATTACAGATGAGCACCACCAGGCTGAGCTATTGCTGTTATTTTGAGCAAAACATTTCCTGATAATTATTCAAGAATATAACATTTTTATTTTACATTCATTTATTCTTTCTTTAATTCTCTTCTTTCCATTCTCTATGATATTGTTTTTTGTTTTTCATATTTTTAGTGACCAAAGGAACTTGTAGTGATGTTAATGGAAACCATTTGAGCATCTCTTATGCCCTTGGTAAATTTAAGGCATAAGGAAACTAAGCAATTTCCAATGTCTCTCCCAGCTCTACGTTTTAGGGATTTGTGTTTGTCTTTTTCCTCTTCTACTGGGTACAAGATTTGCGTACAATACCCCTTGCATTCCTACAGTTGCTTGGCTTTTCCAGTGTTTTCTTAGTTCCCTTGCCTTCTTTCCAATTTGCCATCTGTCCATTTACTGATCTGGCAATATTCCTACTACCTGTGAGCCAACTTTGCAATCTCTTGGCAATGCAGGCACCCCCTTCTTCACAATTTTGGGGTCTCAGTATACATAGAACCAGGGAGGCAGAGGAAACCTTTCCAACTTCTTCACTGTAAAAGAAGCACAGTTCAAGGCTAATGCCTTTTTGGTCCATGGTTATATATGAACACTCTTATATCTTATATCCTGAGCAACTACTTTAAAGATAACAACATGTAATGTATTGACTATTTTTTAATGTATTTGGTTCAATGCAGCGTCTCACTTTGCAGCTGGCACTAGTGTTGATCCTCCTGCTTTCAACCTCCCCAGCTCTGGAATTACAGGCGTGTGCGCAGACTCACCACCCTGAGTGTGAGGCTGGCATGGCATGTGGTGCTGGGGATCAAACCACAGTCCCTGCGTTTGCCTAAGCTTGCCTAAGCAAGTCCACTGAACTATCTCGCCGGCCCATGTATTAATTAATGATAATCTCCTATTATTTTGTTTTGAAATTTTGTTTTATCATTTTCTCATAAGATAAAACATAAAAAATAAAAAATCAAATTCTGGTTTATCAGGTCTGTATTATTTTAAACAGATTTGAAATTTAGCTGAGGTGAGCATTTGAGGATTTAAATTTTTTTAAAGGGACAGCAAGACAGCTCAGCAGTCTAAAGTGCCAACTTAGGCAAGCTTAGTGGGCACAAGAGACAGCGGTTCAATCCCCCATACCACATGCTAATCTAGCCCTGAGCCAGCCAAAAGAAAATAAATAAATAAAATTTTTTAAAATCATTTAAACTGGGCCTACATGGAGACTACGAAGAAAGTTTCTTTTCTTTTCCTACTGCCTCACTCATTTCTCTATTTATTTTTCATGTTTGCCAGGGCCAGGGAGATAGCTTAGTACAATAAGTGCTTGTCTGGCAAACACAAGGTCAAAAAAAAATTTATAAAAAACTTAAGTATTTTTTGGCTGGGGAAATGGCTCAGTGGCATAAGCACTGGCCTGGAAAACACATGATCCTGAGTTCAGTCCCCAGTACCAGAAAAAAAAAATCTAACGCTCTTTTAGAGGATGGGGAGATAGCTCAGTGGAAAAAACATTTGCCTGGCAAGCACAAGGTCTTGAGTTCAATTCCCAGGCCTGAGAAATAAATAAATAAACTCCATGTTTTCCCTCTGCATCTCTTTTCTAGTGTGAGATTTATTTCTTTCTTTCTTACCTTTCCTCCTTTCTTTCATGTCTATTTAGTTTCTTATTACCTCCACTTCTGCTTACAGATTTCTGTATTATCCTTGCTTTTCATTACCTGTACTAATCCCACAGGAATATCTGAAATTAGTAAGGTTAATTTCTTTGTGGGAAAAAATGAAACTAAACTGTCTGCTGAAATATCTGACATCAGTGACCTTTGTTTCTTTTTAACCTTAATAAAAAGGCTTAATGTGAAATCCTTCCTATTTTGAGACATAAGAGCTCTTCCTAAGGAAAGGAGTAGAAAGATTTTGTTTGCTTGGGAGGTGTGAGATCCTGTCACGTGCACGCACGTGTTTGTGTGTGTGTGTGTGTGTGTGTGTATGTGTGTGTGTGCGCACTGCACATGCTTGGATACATGTGGGCATAATTTCCCTTAGGAAATAAATTCAAGTACTTTCCTGATATCAACAAGCAAATATTTTAAATACAACCATCTCAGGTTATATAATATCTTGGGTTCAACAGCTTACTTTTAACCCATTTTCTTCAATTTCCTCTACAATAGTACTGGCCTATTGTTCTACCAGTAGCCACTTAATTTGAGGTGGTCCAAATAGTACTTTGGTTAACATTTAGTCTGATTTATTTTTCAAAACAAATCATACCAGCGCTCTTTCCCTCTGCTGTGGACGCCTCGTCAGTATGCCTCCCCGCTGTGGGCAGCTGCTTAGTGAGCAGCAGAGAAACCACAAAAATCGCTTATACTGTGAAGCACTTTGGGCCGGACACTGTTCTAAGCACTTAACGTGTGCCTCCTAAATTAATCCTCACATTTTTAATATGAGATTTTTACTGTTATGATTCCCACCTTGCAGATAAGAAAACTGAGACCCAGAAGAGATGAGTAATTTGTCCAGGACCACACAGCTAATAAGTAGTCAGGGAGGAATTCAGATGGTCGAGCTTGAAAATTTCCGGGTTTAGGCTCAATGCTAAGTTGCAACTAAGTGAGTCACAAATAGACCTTGTCTAAGCAGTTCCAAGTTAAGGACAGTGCCTTGCGATCATTGTTAAAAGTTTTCAGAGGGTAGAGATCAAGTAATCTTCCAACCCAGACTGTGGGAGCCACAGAGGGTGATGCTGCTACAGGATGGCACATGTCCTGCAAGAGGACCTCACTCTAGTACTGACCAGCTGCAGAAATCGTGTGCACAATGGGAAGCTGGGAGAAAGTGCAATGAACAGAATATGGGAGAGGACTCGAGAGAGGAGTAGCAGGTCGGGGAAAATTGTACATAAACTAGGAGATTTGAAGTCATAGGAAGTCACTGATGGTCATTGTGTAAGTAAATTTAATAACAAGATTTCTACTTCAGAAATACCACTCTGGTCTCATTAGAAATAATTGGCAGATGGACCAGACAGGAATCAAGAAGAATAATTAACGAGTGGTTGCAAGAAACCAGATGAACATGAGGAAATTTAAATCTAAGGGCTTGCCTGCAATTTTGGCTTTCATTCATAGGTGAATGATAGCTATTCAGACAGAGAATGCAAGAAGACTGGGTTCAAAAGAAAGAAAAGAAGGTGAGTTTGATTTCTGCTTTCTGGATCTAAAATGACAGTCACCAAATAATAATGCCTACCTGACAACTGAAGAGTCATGTCTGGAACTTGGGGGAACTTCTGATCTGAAGAAACTGTGACTGGTAAAGCGATAGATTCCAGCAGCTTGGAAAAAGCTACCTTCATAGGTGGTAAGGAATCTACAGGACTGAGGATAACTGCTTAGCAGTAAAGTTAAGGCAGGAGCTGGAAAAAACCTTCCAAGGTGCCCAGAATCCAGGACATAATAATATCTTAGTAGACAAAATAAGATTTCCAGTAGTTAGAAAAATCAGTAATTTAGTTTCTTGAGAAGGTAAAATAAGGACAGAAGAAATACCATTTGAAATGCCATTGACATAAGCAATGTGATCCTAATATACTTTAGAGAAGTGAACAGGCGGGACCAGATTCTAGCCTCATCATGCTGCCTCCAGCTGAAAGGACATAGGGACAACCATTTCAAACGGCTCTTAATGGTAATGAACATGATAATCTGCAGCCAAGGCCAGGTTACAACTCTGTCATTCACAAGTTGTCTGGTCCTAGGTAGTGTCTTAGCACATGTTACCAACAACCTTCTCACATGTACAGTTAGCATTAGATATTTCAATGCATATTTTATATGAATAAATGCATGTTATGTGTATTTGTTCACATTTATTTTTGGTCATATTTTATGTGTATGCATGCACACATAAAATATACAAATATATAATTTGTTTACATATATTGTCACATTTTGTGTGTGAATACATATTATGCATATAATGTATACATAACGTCCATAATTTGTATATTAATTCCAAATACATTTCATAGGATCAATAATTTTCATCCAAATCTATAAAGCCTGATTTGCCAGGAATTCATGTTTCAGAAAATAATCCTAGCCGTATTATTTTATGGTACCAGGTATTGAACTCAGGATCCTGTACTTGCCAGGCAGGCACTTAGGCCACTGAGCTATCTCCCCAGCTCCTAGCCAGATTATTAAGTGGTGGTGCAGGCCTGTAATCCTAGCACATGGGAGGCTGAGGCAGGAGCATTGTTGTGAGTTTGACACCAGCCCGAGCTACAAAGTGAGCTTAAGGCCAGCCTGAACTGCATAGTGACCCTGTCTCAAAAAGACAAAAAAAAAAAAAAAAGAAGAAGAAGAAGATAATCCTGAATGAAATACACATGTTAAATCAACAAAGAAAGATAAAATTTCACTGGATTGTCAAGTGTATTGATGCCCTCCTAATTCTTTGAAGGGATACAGAACATTTACTGGTTATAATAAGGCTACCTCATATAACTGATTATAAAGAAGTTCCAGAAACTCCATGAAAGAAAATTGTTAGCTCATGTTTGGTTTATTTAAGGAAGAGTCTACATTGGGTCTTCCTGCCCCGTCTGCTCTACTCAGAGCAGTGAGTTGAGCACAGTTACATCCTCTGACTCCACCTTGTTCAAATATGGTTCCCAGGGACTCCTGAAGAATTTCTCCATTGCAGCTATATAGTAGAGGAAAAGACTTTCAGGATTTAGGGACCAGGCTTTAAGTGACCAAGACTCTTGCTACGCCCACTGGGGAGCACTTAAACCAGCACTGTTTACAGTAGCATGAAAATGATACCTAGTGCTATGCTCAAAGGAAGAGAAAAATTAGTGTGAAGTTTAGCCAGCCTTTGCTTAGTATGTAAATAGTGCAAAATGGAGCATATACTTTTACTGATATTAAGCAGAACAGCAGCTCTATAGCCACACTGAATGAGTGCAGAGTTCATCCCATCTCGCAGATTCTTTATTTGTCTTCTGAGAACTAAGATCAGTGTCCTTCTTTAGCCCGGTAATTGTAGAAATCGAAGCAGACACCCACACAGCTCTCAGCAGACCTGCAAGTAGAAGGTAAGTGCCCTGACCTTTTGCCCAATGTGAGACCCTGGGTCACATCAGCCTCCTGGACCAAAAACACCCAGCAGAACAAAGATTGAATGTGTGAGTCAAAATACAGCCACACTGATATCAAGGTCAAGGGCAGTGTAGTCACCTCCATTCTGTTATTATACTAAATCACTAAATTTGTGGGAAAGAGCTATTTAAAAGAAAGTGCAATGAAATTATATACAGATAAAATATAAAGATTTGTTTTATGTGTTTTACTGGTAAAATACCATTTACAAATACAGTGGGGGGCAGAAATGCCTTCAGGAATTTCTGCTGAAGGAAAGGAACAGAGTGCCCCACAGCTTGCCTGGATCAATAGCAATTCCCCTAGAAAGAGCTGAGTGACTTCAGTCATAGCATCAGAGGATCTTCTGAGCCTGGAGAACAGGAAAAAGTGTGCAGATGTAGGTGTTTCTGCATTTACAGTGGCTGCAAGAATGCTAGTTTGGGCAATGCAGATTCTCTAATCAATTTTTTTCTGACATGTGAGGCAATGATAAGTTTTCCCTGCCTTGCTAAGGCTGCCTTTACTGCCTTTACCCTGGGAGAGCATATACCAAAAGGAGAGCCAATACAATCTCCTCTAGTTCAGACAGCTTGAAAAAAGAAGAAAACTCATTTCATTAGAAGAGAGGAAATAGATCGTCTCTGACCTGTGTAGAGATTGACTGGAAAGTATGGATTCAGCTGTGAAGAAAATAATGCGGTGTTTTGCCACTAGGACCGAAGTACGTGGGCAGCTACTAGAGGAGCTTTAATAATGCATATATGCAGCTTGGCAAGACAGTTCAGCAGACTAAGAGCCTGCTTAGGCAAGCACAGAGGCTGGGGCTCGATTCCCAGCACCACATGCCACACCAGCCCCACCCCCAGGCATGCTGAGCTGGCCACTAAGACTGGGAGTGGTGGCACACTCAGCACTAAGGAGGCAAAAAACAGGAGGATCACTCCAAATCTGAGCTCTGTAGTGAAACCCTGTACCAAAAAGTAAATAAATAGTAATAATGATGCATGAATGCATTTGATCTTATCAATCTCACTATAAATACTGGTGAAAAAAAATAGTTCAGAAGTCATTAGGAAGAGGCAACTGGGAAGGTCAGAATAGAGAGGAATTTCCCTCCCACTCTGCAGTGCATCAGCTAGTACTACCTACAGATTTGAGATCTTCCAGTCTCTGTTGTCCTGTCTTCATTTCCCCCTCCACCATCCTGCTTCTCTCTCTCTCTCTCTCTCTCTCTCTCTCTCTCTCTCTCTCTCTCTCTCTCTCTCTCTCTCTCTCTCTCCCTCTCTCCCTGTCGCTCCTTCTAGCCACCCCTTTTAAGAGAATAATGGCTTAAAGTATTCCGCTTCTATTCACTGACTTTTGCTTCCAGGATCAAGGGTGGGGGAATCCTTACTATTTCCTTATATGTGATTTGCTACCTAATACGTGCCCATCATTGTGCTAGGCATGGGGGAGTGGTGACACAGGTGCCAGTCAATGGAAAGTTTACAGAATATCTATCAAAAAGCTCCTGAGATACAGAATTGATGTTTACATACACAGACCATGAGAGGCTGTCGGTCATGCCCCGGGTGAAGTTTTGGAGCTGACCCCATGGAGTTCCTAATCAAAACAAATGAGGGGCATTTAATATGAATACATACTTTAATGTTGAAAATTCATGCAAATATTATTTAGATTTTTCTGATGTTCAACTCTCCTCACATTTATAGTAATTTGTTAAGACCAAAATGTTTGCATGAAGCTACAGGATATTAGAGCATAGATTAACTCTAAAGCCGGTAAAAGATCAAAGAGTCTAAACGGTTCTTGATGTATCACAAATAGAGGGCCACAGAATCCAGTTCAAAACCCAAGCACTGTCTGAAAATGTTAGAAGAAAAGATTATTTTAATATTTTCCCTTCAAAAAAGCAAAAAATGTTTCAGGAGATAGATATGCTTAACCTGACTACACAATGTATATATGTATATATGTGGTACTACATTACAAAGTGCTATTTTCGTGCTTTTATGGATCAGTTAAAATAAATTTATTTTTTTTTAAATCTAAGTCTTGTAGAGATCCCAGGCTTGAGATTAGTTCCTCAAATTTTGGTGTCTTTGGTAAATTATAATCACATATATATTATTTACATTTTATAATAATAAGAGTCTACCCTTTGTTTATGAGCAATTTACTAGATATTGTAAAGTGGAATATCTATCTTACGTGTTATCTATTATAATACATATATCAACTGGAATTAAAATTGTGAATTTGGCTGTTCTTCCGTGCTGGATAGACACTTTGGCTTCCGTCATAGTCCTTTTCCAAAAACACTACAAATACAATTTCTCACTGTTGGTCACACACTCAGCATTCTTCCAGTATTGAAAGGTTATGAATTATTGAGCTACTGGTATGCCTTGCTTTGTGCTTGATCTTTTCAGGTGAGTGGAATCTGCTGCACATGTTTCACACATGTGCTTGCTCTGCATCTTTACCCGCGTTACATTGTGTATGGGGGGAAAAATTTGTGTTCTCTTTATATTGAGTATTTCTGAATGGATTATATTCAGAATGTAATCCACGAGTTACAGATTACAGTAAAGAAATGATCGACAGATTATTAGCGCTATTTCTAACCCTCTATGGCACAGAGGCATAGATAGCATGCTGTTATTTGTTCTGCGGTGATGTTAGAACTATCGTGATGAGTGGAGAAAGCTCGCAAATGCAGCGCATGCTTTAAAATTAACTTGTGCTTTCTCTCTTCCACTTACTAGTTTGTTCTTGTATTTTTCTCTCTCAGGCAACTCATAATTTGTTTTACTGTTGACTTTAAAATGGAATTATTTTTACTATATAACTAACCTATATTTCCAGTAACATTCAAGATTTCAGCTGCTAGAGAAAAAGGTGGAATAGCCAGAATCTGTCCCTCATATCCTGGGTTTCATTTACTTAGTGTCAATTGGGTATTTTCTAAACTGTCTTTTTTTATTTTCTCACCATCAAAATATGGTAGTTGGGCTCTATGCACTCAGAGGCTTGTCTCAAATCTATGTTTTTAATTACCACCTGTCTGAACAAGCAGTAGTATTTCTGCTTATTCATTCTCACTTTTTAAACACAATAGACCCTTTCGATATTAATTAGCTTATTTTATACTAATGTATCTTCACTCCATTCTTTGCCTTTTCCATTATATATCCTCAAGCTATTTCTGATTATATCAGTAACAGTAGTTTTTATTAAAGGCATTTTTAATTTTAGTTTGTTAATACATGTGCAGTATGTGATGCTTACATTCTTTAATGGAAGTTAGTGCATGAATATAATGTATATTAATTCTATTTTCTATTCCCTTTCCCTTTCCTCCCTTTCCACCACCTTTTAGTAGTTGTATTAAGGAGTAGACAAACATCACAATGCCCAGATAGCACTTGCATTAGTCCATTTTCTATTGCCGTAGCATAGGCTGAGTAACTTACAGAATGAAGAGGCTTATTCAGCTCAGCGTTTCAGAGGGTGCAACAGACAACATGGCATCAACTCTGGTGGGAGCTCTCCCACCCCTCCCTGGCTATGGATCATGGTATATGGCCTCATGGCCAGAGCACGTTCCAGAGAAAGAGACATCAGAGTGGAAGAGGTCATCCAGGGGTACTCATGGGTCAGGCTCACTCTTCCATAACACTTCACTCCCAGGCCAGCTTCATTCTTCAAAACCAGCATCAAGCCCTCCTGAAGGCAGCACATGCAGTGACCTAAGTGCCTTCCACTAACCCGACCTCCTGAAGGTTCCATTCTCCTCAGCACCATCTCACTGAGCACCTAGCTTCCAATAGGTAAGCTTTGGGGGACACCTTCAAGCTAAACTACAGCAACAATATTAAATTTGCAATCATACTGCTCTAAATATGTGATACTGGCTAATTTCAAAAATATACTTATATTGAAGTCAGGGTGCAGTGGCAAGCATGGCGATAAGTGCTCCGAGAAAAAGGATGAGTGCTAAGCCAGAGCTGACTGAAGAGCAGAAATAGGAAATCCAGGAAGCTTTTTTTTAATTACTTTTTTTAATTTTTGTTTTATTGAAGTACAAATATCAAGGAGATAGTTTTAAGATAACTTGAAAAGATGGATTTGATAAATTAATACATTGCAAACTGTTTTTATAATGTTTTGGTATCATAAAAGGTGCATACATGATATTATACTTACAGACATTATTATACCACATGTCTCTTAACAGTAAATTAAGAGAGTGTAGCTGTTTGCGTATCTTATTTTTTTATACCTGAATTACATCAAAGATTCACTAATTAATACTTTCTACTGTGTTATTTTCCTAGTGGCTGTCCATAGTATTAGAAGCCGACATAATATCCTGTTAAACCACCATTAGTGCAAATCTTGCCTCTCATAGACTTATGTGGAAGCACAGTGTTATCTATCCCAACTGTACTGTCTATACACACAATCATGATTCTTCCTTTCTATACCCCTTCTTTTTCTTTTTTTTCATTTATTTTTATTTTATTAAAATACAAATGTCAATCAGACAGTTTCAAGACACCTTAACCATACAGATTCGATGAATTAATACATTGCAAACTGTTTTCATAATGTTTTGGTATTGTACAAGGTGCATACATGATATTATATTTACAGATATTATTTTAGCACATATCTCTTATCAGTGAATTAAGAGTGTAGTTGCTTACTTATCTTATTTTTTATACCTGAATTATATCAAAAATTCAATAATTATTTACCAAGTGGATGACCATAGTACCAAAAGCCGACATAATATCCTGTCCAGCTCTTCTGCTTCAGTCCGCCATCGAGTGCGTGTTCTCTCCTTCTACTAGCATCATGTCTTCTCACAAGACTTTCAGAATCAAACGATTCCTGGCCAAGAAGCAAAAGCAGAATTGCCCCATTCTTCAATGGATTCGTATGAAGACAGGTAATAAAATCAGGTACAACTCCAAGAGGAGACACTGGAGGAGGACCAAGCTAGGACTGTAAGGAGTTGCACATGAGCTGCAACATGTTTACCCTCTTGGGAGGTCACAAGACAGTGTCATCTTTTAATCATGGTCAAAACAATACTGAAAAAAGTTTTAAAAAATAACCATTGCCTGGACAGTGGAATATTCTTAATCAGGAATTTTATTTTTCTGTGATCAATATTAAGTCAATAAATTTTTGAAACCTTAAAAAAAAAAAAAATCCTGTCCAACCACCATTAGTGCACACCTTGCCTCTCATAGAATTATGTAGAAGCACAGCGTTATCTATCCCAACTGTACTGTCTATACACACACATCATGATTTTTTCTTTCTACAACCCTTCCTTTGTCTATACCTGTCAAAAGTGGGCACTCCATTGACATTCGACTAACTTAGGTGCTTGAACTCGACACCACAATCCAACACAGTCCAGCATTCTGCAACCATAGTGAGTTATTCAAAGAAATTGTCGGCCATATCCATTTACAGCTCAGCTTAATATTATGGGCTCACGATGTATACTTAATTTTTATACTTTTCTGATGGATGGTTAAGACCTAGGTAGATCAAAACTTATACACCAACACAAGAACTTTATATTTCCTATGTGGTCATTGAAGTCCTCTCAGGGTTTATCTTGTAGTCCTGTACATTATTCTGTAGTTCCTTTGTCTGTGTCATCCATGTGGATGAGTCATGGCCAATGCTTGACAAGATTGCTCTCTGTGAGAGCTTGAGAGAATGTTTTCTCTTCATGTGACTCTCCCCAGGCACACTTTAGAACTTCAGTCTCTTTCCTCTGTGGCTCCATAATTTCCTTGTTCAGAAAATTTTGAGCTCACCTGAGTTTTATGATGTTGCAGTACAGGTTCTCCTATCTCCTGAGTCTTCACTGACCTTGAAAGACTAGAGCCAAAATGTTGGCTGGCCTTGTGGCTCTTCTATTTCTCCAACTCTGACTTGTGATCTTGGGTTGTTAACCATCCAGAAGAAAAGCTGATTAGTATCCTGCAGCATATGCCATTCACTTTGCCTTATCTGACTCAATTGATTTTACTTGTTGTATGTTTCCTTTTGTATTTCTGCTTTTCGCTTGTTATACTAGGGAGACTATATGATATTTACACATGTGTGTCTGGTTTATTTCATTTGTGAGTATATGTTCAAGTGGCATCCACTTCAGTATAAATGCTTCAAACTTATCATTCTTAATAGCTGAGTAATACTCCATTATATAGAAATACCACATCTTTTTCAACCATTCCTCATGTGATGGACATCTTGGTTTTTTCCAAGATTTTACTATCACACATTGTGCTTCTATAAACATAGGTACACATATATCACTATGATATAATGTTTTCAGTTCCTCTGGGAAAATTCCCAGTATGGGGATAGCCAGTTTGAATGGAATTTCCAGTCCTACTCTTTTGAGGAGTCCCCACACTGATCTCTACTATGGTCGTACCAGTCTACATTCCCACCAGCAGTGGAGAAGTGTTCCCTTTTCCCCACAACCTCTCCAACACTTGTTGTTGGTTGATTTCCTTATGATAGCCATTCTTTCTGGAGTGAGATGATATCTCAGTGTTGTTTTTATTTGCATTTCATGAATGGCTAGCGATGTGGAGCATTTTTTCATATATTTGTTTGCTTTAATTTCGTCCACTGAGAAGTGTGTATTCATCTCAGATGCCCATTTCTGAATTGGATCTTTAAGTTTGAGGGCCCTGTTGTATCTTAGTTCTTTATAAATTCTAGACAGTAGTCCTCTGTCTGATTGCTTATTAGTTAGGATTTTTTCAAAGTTTGTGGGTTGTCTTTTCACTCTGTTGACAATTTCTTTTGACATGCAGAAGCTCCTTAAGAAGAGTTGATCCCATTTGTTGATTCTTTCAAGAGCATCCCGTGCAAATATATGTTTGCTTATGAACTCTTTACCTACCCCTATGTCTTCAAGAGTTCCTCCTACTTTCTCTTCCAGGAGATTTAGTGTTTCTGTTTTAACGTTTAGATCTTTAAACCATTTTGACTTTAACTTAGTGCATGGTGATAGAGCTGGGTCAAGTTTTAGTTTTCGGCAAGTAGAAAGCCATGTTTTCCAGCACCATTTGTTAAAGAGGCTATCTTTCTTCCAGTGAGCTTGTGTAGCCCCTTTGTCAAAGATAAGATGGCTGAGTGTTTTTGTAGATGCCTCTGCATATCCTAATCTATTCCACTGATCCTCAGGTCTATTTTGTTGCCAATACAATGTTGATTTTATCACAGTGGCTTTGTAGTATAATTTCAAGTCAGGAATTGTGATGCCTCCTGCCTTGTCTTGATTGGCCAAGATTGCCTTTGCTATTCTAGGTCGTTTGTGGTTCCAAATAAATTTTTTGATTGATTTCTCTATATCTGGGAGGTATGTTGGTGGCAGTTTGATAGGGATTGCATTAAATCTGTACAGCAATTTTGGGAGTATGGCCATCTTCACGATGTTGGTTCTTCCTATCCAGGAGCATGGAATATCTTTCCATTTTCTGAAATCCTCTATAATCTCTTTTCTTAGGGTGTTGTGATTTTCCGTGAAAAGATCTTTGACTTCCTTGGTTAAGTGAATCCCAAGGTATTTCATTTTCCGCGGTGCTATTGTGAAAGGTATTGTTTCTATAGCTTCCCTTTTAGTGTGTTTGTTATCTGTATAGAGGAATGCTATTGACTTCTGCATATTGATTTTGTATCCTGCTATGCTACTGAATTTCCCTATCACTTCTAGTAGTTTCTTGGTGGAAATTTTGGGGTCTTCCAAGTAAAGTATCATGTCGTCTGCAAATAGTGATAATTTAACTTCTTCTTTTCCTATTCTTATTCCCTTTATTTCTCCCTCTTTTCTAATGGCTGTTGCTAAGGATTCCAAGACTACATTGAATAGGAGGGGTGATAGAGGACATCCTTGTCTTGTACCTGATTTAAAAGTAAAAGATTTCAGTTTTTCCCCATTTAGGATTATATGAGCTTTTGAGTTGTCATAGATGGCTTTTATCAAGCTAAGATAGAGTCCATGTATTCGAATTTTCTGTAGGACCTTGAACATGAATGAGTGTTGGACTTTGTCAAAGGCTTTCTCTGCATCAATTGAGATGATCATGTGGTTTTTTAGATTTCAGTCTATTAATATAGTGTATTACATTTATAGATTTTCAAATATTGAACCATCCTTGCATCCCTGGGATGAATCCTACCTGGTCATGGTGTATGATCTTCTTGATGATTTGCTGTATTCTATTTGCCAGGATTTTGTTGAGTATTTTTGCATCTATGTTCATGAGGGAGATTGGCCTGTAGTTCTCCTTTTTGATTGTGTCTTTCCCTGGTTTTGGAATGAGTATTATACTTGCCTCCAGAAATGATTTTGGGAGGACTTTTTCCTTTTCAACTTCGTGGAAGAGTTTGTGGAGTGTGGGGATTATATCTTCTATAAATTTCTTGTAGAATTCAGCTGTGAATCCATCAGGCCCTGGACTTTTCTTTGTCGGTAGGCTTTTTATTATGTTTCG